>JAMZAV010003838.1:0-80862 GCA_024449915.1 Sweltsa coloradensis
GGTCAACCCATTTTCGTTGAAAAATCCCTACCAGTCAAGTTGAAACCCACTCTAAACACGTCAGAAAACCCATCGAACCCATTTTATACTTGTATATAATGCACTTTCATATCAAACAGGCGCCACCCCCATTTCAAGTGAACACCCACTCTAACACACGTCAGAAAACCCATCGAAACCCATTTATACCTTGTATATAAATGCACTACCATATACAACCAAGGCGCCACCCCCATGTCAAGTTGAGAGGTTGATTAGCCTTGTATAGATGTTATTTACCAAAGTAACTATTGTTCTGGGGGAACGTAGCTGTTGTTTGCTACACAGACTAATCTTCCCAACAGTGACCGAAATCGATAGGTATTTAATGAGGTGGTTTTCAGGACATGTAAAGAGAGGATTATCACAAACAAGAACATAATCTCAACAAAAGAAGGAGCACTTGTATTTAACCACAATCGTCCTAATTTGCCTGTTAGTTAAGCTTATGCATTTCGCCTGATTGAACGTGAGTTCGAACCCCCATGTAGTGAGTGACTTGACCTATAGTAATGAAACCATGTCTTACTTTAAGTACCCCCTCTCTCTGGTTTGGTCCTGGATCAGCCGTGACTCAGTCTCGGACGTGGGAGTGCAGATGTTCTACTTCTTCTGACTTCTTGCCTCTTGATCGGCTAATCCATTCGATACTCGATGTTTCCAATGCACTGCTAACTAATTACTCTTCTTGTCAACAATTCTTTGTCAGAACACCATTGTACTTGCTCTCGAAGACGACTTGTTCGTTCGCTGGTCAGATTGTAACTCCCCCACTCAACTGGGCTTACGCCTCCTCAGTCACCGAGTTGATTCAAAGTCCAAATTAATTAGCAGTAATTGCAGTGTCGAAACGCAAAGTCAGCACTATGTCGCCACTAGTTCCCGAGAAGGAGCGCGTGCGAGTCTATTAGCTCATGTCACAATGCTTAGACCAGCAATTCAAATACACCTGGTATTGCCACAAATAACAATAAAGTGACAAATAATCCATCTGTCAGCAACACACGTACGCCATACACGCGCGCAATGGTCATTGCAGCAACAAGCATGACCTCCTTATACTTGTGACATCGTAATGCAATCACTGTCTTGTCACAAGCAATAATCAATGAAATATCACCAGTAAAAAGGGTAGAAACTACCCACAAACATGACATCTCACGCCCCCATAGAAGATTCGACCCGAATCTTGTACAAGATGTCTTCATGTGCATCACTAATACAGGAAGATCGACTGCCATCTGGATTAAGAGTTTTCTCCGTATATCAGTACCGTTCCTATATAATCAACCTGTTTCTTCAGATGCTCTCTTATTCTCTCTTGATGTTTCTTCACTTCCTTGAAATCTTGATGTCCTCCTCAAACTTGCAATCTTCCTCCTCATCAAGAAGACCGCGATACACCATCCACCCTCTTGCATAATAGACCAAAACCAAACCAGAATCCTAACTGAATACTACTTGTATACAACTACTAAATAAAACTAAAAAACAAGCAAATTGAAATAAAACGAATCTCACGCTCAAACGAGACCAAAATGCAAAAACTCACCTTCCAGGTAGTACAAGCCAGGAACCTAATATAAAAAGTTTGACTCGAATGACAGTAATTCATCCTAAACAACCTTAATTCCTGCGAATTAGGATTAAATAAATTGATCTGAAAATCCCTATATTTAATCTAACACAAGCAATCTTAATAAAAATTAAGTCATAAAACAAACACAAAAATATCATTGCTTGTGCATAAAATCAAAAAAAAACGACATAAATTTTTAAGAATTGCTGTCTCAAAATTCCCTGAATAAATTCATTCGGAACCCCTAGTAAAGTTCCTTAAACTAACTCCTTTAACATTTATGTGCTTCCTCCGACAATTTGACGTAGCTTATCCAGACAGCTCTGGAAGCCCGCCGATGTATACTGCAGGTAGGTACGCATACGTAATGGCTCGCAATGTCCATCTCACTGGACCCGCACAATAAAATGAAGCCAGATCACTAAAACATAAACAAAAATCTCGACAGACAATGTACATAATACAGTCACCACGTGTCATCAATAGTAAACAAAGCCCAAGTGTAAAACTGCTGACGAATGTATACACACTGGACTGACATTGAGAAATGCCATCATAGCAACCTTGAACTTCAGTAGTATTTAAAACTGACGACTTAGTGCTACAGTAACACATTTACCATTTACGTAATCGATAAATAAAATTCAAAGGCGACAATTTGTAACTGAATTGAATTATGTAAACAAATAATAATATGAAAGCTCTATCCAGAAATATTTAACAAATATTAATTATAAATTTAAAGTACATTTACAACGACAACATTATTCCGAAACATATTGAATTATTTATTAAAATACACAATCAAGCAAAATTTCTTGAAACAAATAACTAGATTACATTTACTGCAGTTCTGATTGATTTAACAAAAAAATATATATATATATAATAATAATTTTTTTGTCATAGAACATAGAACATACATGACTCATACAACATAGCAAAATTGTACAAATAAATAATTAATATCACATAGGCCTACAGAATAAATCTTACAAGAATATAATCAAAAAAACCCACAAAGCCTGAAAAAGGCTTAACTGTGGGGTAGAGACAATTTATAAATTATTTAAGATGGTGACAATACAGAGAACGGAACATAAAAACCAAAATTAACATGAAAAACATGTATGTATAAATACTATGATTGCATTTGGTTGCATGACATATTCAGTTAATTTGTGAAATCTAAAAAAAATTACGGAAAAAGAACAAAGAGCTTAGAAAAATAAAATAAATAAATCGGAAAACATTGTCAAAAGGTGTCAGAAAGAAGATAAGATTTTAGTTCAGTTTTAATTTTTGAAATGTTAGCCCAAGGTTTTCAGTGAGGAGGGCATCAAGTTGAACGTAGAAGGAACCGAGTAAGAAAAGTGAACGTTGGCCATATTTGTTGTAAAATTGGGAATTTTGAATGCCCCCGCCACTTTTAGCCTTGTATCCTTGCATGAGTCTAACGGAATCTTGAAATCTGATTTAAAATAGAAATGTAATATAAATCTATATATAAACAATGAAGATTATTGGCAGCACATTACAAAAAGAAAATATTTGTTTACGGGAGAGTTCAGAATCGGTTTTAAAGTCACACATTACCATTTTTAACATTTTTATTTGTAAATCTTCAACAATTTGAATGTGACACCGCGAAGCATTGCCCCAAGCTAAAATGCCATACAAAATCAAAGATTCGGCTATGGATTGATACACGGTTCTTAATAAGGAAAAAGGTAATACATGTTTTAGAATATAAAGCCGAGAGGAGCAAGAGCGTAGTCTGCTCCACGAAAAGTGCCTATCTACAGTTAATCCCAGGTACTCATAAGTATTTACACATTCAATTTTCCCACTACATTCACAATCGGGCAATTCAGCCATAGTATGAATGCAGTTGAAATCGTGATAAATAAAATTAATTGGAAAAATTTTTTTCGTGGTTGTGGGGTGTGCATATATGTAAAATTTTTGGTTTTATAAGAGTTAATTACTAGTTCTTTATCGTGATTCCAACGTAAAAGACTGTTAAAGTCAGACTGTAGCATAGCATGCGCAACACGAATATTAAAATGCACCGCGAGTAAAACAGTATCGTCAGCATAAGAAAATATAAAGCAATATATAAGACATTTTGACATAAAGTTAACATATATAAAAAATAACGTAGGTCCCAATATAGACCCCTGGGGGACTCCAGAATCACAATGTTTTTCTTCACTAACGTGGCCATTTACATGCACTTCCATGAATCTATCAGTAAGATAGTTTCTAAACCAATCCAACGCAATACCACGAATGCCAATGGACTCTAAAGCTTGTAGAAGTTTCTGGTGATTTATCGTGTCAAATGCTTTACTAAAATCCACAAATAAAGCAAGAATGTGCATATTGTCTTTTAAATTTTAGAATTTACAAAATTAGAGAACTCTAATAACAGGGTAGGGGTTTACTTTTCCTTTTTGAAAACCAAACTGATTACTATTCAGAATCCCATGTTTATTTAAGTACTCCACCAAGTTGTTAGCAACATGCCTTTCTAAGAGTTTCTCAATACTTGGTAATATAGCTATAGGCCTATAATTTGAGTAAACTTTATGGTCACCCTTCTTATATATAGGTTTAATAATTGCTTTTTTGAGTCGCTTAGGAATGATACCGGTCTCAATAGATTTGTTTATCAATACAGCCAAAACAGGAGCAATAGAAGCATTGACAAATTGAAGGTCTTGAACACGTATACTATCAACACCCGGCTGTTTATTTACATTCAGAGAATCGATCATTGCTCTCAATAATAATAATAATAATAATAATCAATTTCAATGATATAAAACATAAATGAATTACATTATATCAAATGAATTAAGCCATTGCATAACTATGCACTTAAACATAGGACCTTGACACCACCCTGGTTCCTCCACCCCTGAAGCCAAGTGCAAATGAGACAGCATTTCCACCCCATTGAACCCAATAGCAAATTTGTACAGCAATGCTACCACTTCCCATATTAGGGCATGGCACCCCTTTGGCGCATCCCTTAACCAATGCTGCGTAGGACAAGTGTGTCCTACCACTCTCCACAATAGGGCAAACAACCACATCTGGCCCTTCCTATCCTCACAAGACTTAGGCCACTGTGTACTTCTGCCCTCGTCACCACAAAGCGACACCACTACTTCATCTTCTACGTACTCATGAACAGTAGACAGCGAAGTACTACACTCCCCACCTAGCAGTGACACCCCCACGGCATACACTACTTCCTCATGAGCAGCTTCACCACCCTCTTCACCTAGAAGCGACACCCCCACGGTATTCCCCAATATCCTCGTGAGCGGCTTCACTACCCTCTTCACCTAGAAGTGGCACCCCCACGGCATCTCCAATATCCTCGTGAGCGGCTTCACTACCTTAACCACAGGACACAAAACCTTAGAAATTACCTTGTCATTTCTATTAGTTGTCACCAAAATGTCACTACCCTTAACCTCAGGACACAAAACCTTAGAAATTACCTTGTCATTGCTTTTAATCGTCACCGGAGAGTCACTACCCTTAACCTCAGGACATAAAACCTTAGAAATAACCGCATTTTTGCAAGTCATTTTTCTCATTTTTTTCTTTGGCACCTCAGTGCTACTACTATTCACGACAGGGCGCTTCAACGGTGTAAACAGCACAGAAGATGGTAGCGTGGGGGAGACGTAGGTGTTAACGACACAGAAGATGACCCTTGTTCCGATGAAACAACAACAGGTACTCTCCGATGAGCCTCAAGAGATTCAGTTTGACACAGTCTCTCTTAAAATGACCCAACTCTCTACAATAAAAACACGGACCTGATTATCCCAACTACGCTGATTCTGGCGTTGATAACAACCCCCATTGGGTACAAATTGTTTTATTTGTCAAACCACTCCGCTGACTCTGATCTCCACCCTGTTGGCTTGAAACAAAATTTTGCTGCACCACACCCCCGCTGTGCTTTACTTTGCCCACTACTCACTTCTAAAGGACTGACCCCCTTTTCAAAGAACCCATTATGTCCGTAACCCCTTTTATGGCTGAAAACACGCCATTCCTTCCCCCTTCCGCAGGCATAACACCTGAAACAGGAGCAACCAACATTGCACTCCTCGCCTCCTTCTCCTTTTGTAGCAGTCCTGCTCAAGTGACCCGCGCTGCCTCAACAATTCCTCCGCAGTTTCTAAAAATTTTATAATCAAGTGCACTTTCAAATCAGGCAACATACCCTCCCAAGCACAACAAAGTCCTTACCTCATGCTGCATCCTCTATCAAACTCATCACACAGCCTAATCTTAGCCAAAACTAGCCTACTACGCCTTCAAACCCTTCTGCTGGACTCTCTGATTTAACAAACGAAAGTAATGCGTAAGCCTACGCATCGATCCTCGGCATCCTCCTCCTTGTGATAAGCCACGATGTAAAAAGTGGCACAGAATTCATCTTCTCCCATAAAGCAATCCTTCTATCCTATTGCTGCAATGTAGCTCATAAAAATAACTAAATGTTAAGGTTAACCCACTTCGTTGAAAATCCCTACCATGTCAAGTTGAAACCACTCTAAACACGTCAGAAAACCCATCGAAACCCATTTATACCTTGTATATAAATGCACTATCATATACAACCAAGGCGCCACCATGTCAGTTGAGAGGTTGATTAGCCCTTGGTATAGATGTTATTTACCAAAGAATATTGTTCTGGGGAACGAGCTGTTGTTTGTTACACAGACTAATCTTCCCAACCAGTGACCGAAATCGATAGGTATTTAATGAGGTGGTTTTGCTAGGACATGTTAAAGAGAGGATTATCACAAACAAGAACATAATCTCAACAAAAGAAGGAGACACTTGTATTTAACCACAATCGTCCTGAATTTGCTGTTAGTTAAGCTTATGCATTCACCTGATTGGAACGTGAGTTCGAACCCCATGTGTGAGTGACTTGACCTATAGTAATGAAACCATGTCTTACTTTAAGTACCCTCTCTCTGGTTTGGTCCTGGATCAGCCGTGACTCAGTCCGGACGTGGGAGGCCGATGTTCTTTCCTTCTTCTGACTTCTTGCCTCTTGATTGGCTTAATCCATTCGATACTCGAGTTTCAATGCAATGCTAACTAATTACTCTTCTTGTCAACAATTCTTTATCAGAACACCATTGTACTTGCTCTCGAAGACGACTTGTTCGTTCGCTGGTCAGATTGTAACTTCCCCCACTCAACCGGGCTTACGCCTCTCAGTCACGAGTTGATTCAAAGTCCAAATTAATTAGCAGTAATTGCAGTGTCGAAACGCAAAGTCAGCATATGTCGCCACTTAGTTCCCGAGAAGGAGCTGCGTGCGAGCTATTTGCTCATGTCACAATGCTTAGACCAGCAATTCAAATACACCTGGGATTGCCACAAATAACAATAAAGTGACAAAAATCCATCTGTCAGCAAACACACGTACGCCATACACGCGCGCAATGGTCATTGGGAGCAACAAGCATGACCTCCTTATACTTGTGACATCGTAATGCAATCACGTCTTGTCACAAGCAAATAAACAATGAAAAATTATACCAGTAACAAGGGTAGAACACTACCCCCAAACATGACATGTTCCACGCCTCCTATAGAAGATTCGACCCGAATCTTGTTCAAGATGTCTTCATTGCACTCACTAATACAGGAAGATCGACTGCCATTGGATTAGAGTTTTACTTCCGTATATCAGTACCGTTCATATAATCAAACCTGTTCTTCAGATGCTCTCTTATTCTCTCTGATGTTTCTTCACTTCCTTGAAATTTGATGGGCCTCCTCAAACTTGCAATTCCTCCTCATCAAGAAGACGCGATAACACATCAAACCTCTTGCATAATAGACCAAAACCAAACCAGAATCCTAACTGAATACTATTGTATAAAAACTACTAAATAAAACTAAAAAACAGCAAATTGAATATAATAACGAATCTTCACGCTCAAACGGACCAAAATTCAAAAAATCACCTTCCAGGGAGTACAAGCCAGGAACCTAATTTTAAAAAGTTTGCCCAATGACAGTTAATTCATCCTAACAACCTTAATTCCTGCGAAAATTTGGATTAAATAAATGGATCTGAAAATCCCTAATTTAATCTAACACAAGCAATCTTAATAAAAATTAAGTCATAAAACAAACACAAAAATATCATTGCTTGTGCTAAAAATCAAAAAAAACGACATAATTTTTAAGAATTGCTGTCTCAAAAATTCCTGAATAAATTCATTCGGAACCCCTAGTAAAGTTCCTTAAAACTAACTCTTTAACATTTATGTGATTCCTCCGACAATTTGACGTAGCTTATCCAGACAGCTCCTGGAAGCCGCCGATGTATTTCTGTAGGTAGGTGCTGCATACGTAATGGCTCGCAATGTCCCATCTCACTGGACCCGCACAATAAAATGAGCCAGATCACTAAAACATAAACAAAATCTCGACAGACAATGTACATAATACAGTCACCACGTGTCATCAATAGTAAACAAAGCCCAAGTGTAAAACTGCGGGCGAATGTATACACACTGGACTGACATTGAGAAATGCCATCATAGCAACCTTGAACTTCAGTAGTATTTAAACTGACGACTTAGTGCTACAGTAACACATTTACCATTTACGTAAAACGATAAATAAAATTCAAAGGCGACAATTTGTAACTGAATTGAAATTATTTAAAACAAAATAAATAATATGAAAGCTCTATCCCGAAAATATTTAACAAATATTAATCATAAATTTAAAGTACATTACAACGACAACATTATTCCGAAACATATTGAATTATTTATTAAAATAACTATATCCATTTATATTAAATTTGAAACAGAAAACATTTTATTATAATCTCAATCCCCAGACCACAAAATATGAATTTACAATACACAAATCTAGCAAAATTTCTTGAAACAAATAACTAGATTACATTACTGCAGTTCTGATTGATTTAACAAAAAAATATATATATATATAATAATAATTTTTTATTGTCATAGAACATAGAACATACATGGACTCATAAAAACATAGAAAATTGTAAAAAATAAATAATTTAAAATCACATAGGCCTACAGAAATTAAATCTTACAAGAATATAATCAAAAAACACACAAAGCCTGAAAAAGGCTTAACTGTGGGGTAGAGACAATTTTTAAATTTTTTAAGATGGTGACAATACAGAGAACGGAACATATAACCAAAATTAACATGAAAAAAATGATGTATAAATACTATGATTTCATTTGGTTGCAGACATATTCAGTTAATTGTGAAATCCAAAAAAAATTACGGAAAAAGAACAAAGAGCTTAGAAAAATAAATAAATAAATCGGAAAACATTGTCAAAAGGTGTCAGAAAGAAGATAAGATTTTTTGTTCAGTTTTAATTTTTGAAATGTTAGACAAGGTTTTCAGTGAGGAGGGCATCAAGTTTAAAAGTAGAAGGAACCGAGTAAGAAAGTGAACGTGCCCTATTTTTTGTTAAAATTGGGAATTTGAATGACCCCGCCCCTTTTAGCCTTGTATCCTTGCATGAGTCTAACGGAATCTTTTAAATCTGATTAAAATAGAAATGTAAAATAAATCTATATATAAACAATAAAGATATTGGCAGCAAAATTACAAAAAGAAAATATTTGTTTACGGGAGAGTTCAGAATCGGTTTTAAAGTCCACATTACCATTTTTAACATTTTTATTTTGTAAATCTTCAACCCTTTGAATGTTTACACCGCGAAGCATTGCCCCAAGCTAAAATGCCATAAAAAATCAAAGATTCGGCCATGGATTGATACACGGTTCTAAATAAGGAAAAAGGTAATAATGTTTTAGAATATAAAGCCGAGAGGAGCAAGAGCGTAGTCTGTTTCATAATTTATCAATGTGATATTTCCACGAAAAGTGCCTATCTACAGTTAATCCCAGGTACTCATAAGTATTTACACATTCAATTTTCCCACTACATTCACAATCGGTCAATTC
Source organism: Sweltsa coloradensis (assembly GCA_024449915.1). NCBI lineage: Eukaryota > Metazoa > Arthropoda > Insecta > Plecoptera > Chloroperlidae > Sweltsa > Sweltsa coloradensis. The sequence continues at coordinate 9,649 of JAMZAV010003838.1, forward strand.
AGCCATAGTATGAGCAGTTGAAATCGTGATAAATAAATTAATTGGAAAATCTTTTTTGTGGTTGTGGGGTGTGCATATATGTACAATTTGGTTTTATAAGAGTTATTACTAGTTCTTTATCGTGATTCCAACGGGGAAAAGACTGTTAAAGTCAGACTGTAGCATAGCATGCGCAACACGAATATTAAAATGCACCGCGAGTAAAAAAAAAATATCGTCAGCATAAGAAAATATAAAGCAATATATAAGACATTTTGACATAAAGTTAACATATATAAAAAAAACGTAGGTCCCAATATAGACCCCTGGGGGACTCCAGAATCACAAGTTTTTCTTCACTAACGTGGCCATTACATGCACTTCCATGAATCTATCAGTAAGATAGTTTCTAAACCAATCCAACGCAATACCGAATGCCAATGGACTCTAAAGCTTGTAGAAGTTTTGGTGATTTATTGTGTCAAATGCTTTTAAAATCCACAAATAAAGCAAGAATGTGCATATTTTCGTTTAATTAGAATTTACAAAATTAGAGAACTCTAATAAACAGGGTAGAAATACTTTTCCTTTTGAAAACCAAATGATTACTATTCAGAATCCCATGTTTATTTAAGTACTCCACCAAGTTGTTAGCAAACATGCCTTTCTAAGAGTTTCTCAATACTTGGTAATATAGCTATAGGCCTATAATTTGAGTAAGCTTTATGGTCACCCTTCTTAATATAGGTTTAATAATTGCTTTTTGAGTCGCTTAGGAATGATACCGGTCTCAATAGATTTGTTTATCAATACAGCCAAAAAAAGGAGCAATAGAAGCATTGACAAATGAAGGTCTTGAAAAACGATACTATCAACACCCGGCTGTTTATTTACATTCAGAAAAATCGATCATTGCTCTCAATTAAAATAATAATAATAATAATCAATTTCAATGATATAAAACATAAAGAATTACATTATATCAAATGAATTAAGCAGCATAACTATGCACTTAAACATAGGACCTTGACACCACCCTTGGTTCCCACCCCCTGAAGCCAAGTGCAAATGGAGACAGCATTTCCACCCCATTTGAACCCAATAGCTAATTGTACAGCAAAGCTTTCCCACTTCCCATATTAGGGCATGGCACCCCTTTGGCGCATCCCTAACCAATGCTGCGTAGGACAAGTGTGTCCTACCAACTCTCCACAATAGGGCAAACAACCACATCTGGGCCCCTTCCTATCCTCACAAGACTTAGGCACTGTTGTACTTCTGCCCTGTCACCACAAAGCGACACCACTACTTCATCTTCTACGTACTCATTTAACAGTAGACAGTGAAGTACTACACTCCCCACCTAGCAGTGACACCCCACGGCATACACTACTTCCTCATGAGCAGCTTCACCACCCTCTTCACCTAGAAGTGACACCCCCCCCGCAGCTCCAACATCCTCGTGAGCGGCTTCACTACCCTCCTCACCTAGAAATGACCCCCCCACGGTATTCCCAATATCCTCGTGAGCGGTCACTACCCTCTTCACCCAGAAGTGGCAAACCCCCCCGGGATCTCCAATATCTCGTGGCGGCTTCACTACCCTCTTCACCTAGAAAGGGCACCCCACGGCATCTCCAATATCCTCGTGAGCGGCTTCACTACCCTTAACCCCAGGAACCAAAACCTTAGAAAATACCTTGTCATTGCATTAATCGTCCGGAGAGTCACTACCCTTAATCAGGACATAAAACCTTAGAAATTACCATTTTTGCAATTCATTTTTCTCATTTTTTTCTTTGGCACCCAGTGCTACTACTTTCCACGACAGGCGCTTCAAACGGTGTAAAGCACAGAAGATTAGGGGGGGAGACGCTAGGTGTTAACGACACAGAAGATGACCCTTGTTCCCCATGAAACAACAACAGGTACTCTCCGATGAGCCTCAAGAGATTTCAGTTTGACACAGTCTCTCTTAAAAAAGACCCAACTCTCTACAATAAAAAACACGTGACCCGATTATCCCAAACTACGCTGATTCTGGCGTTGATAACAACCCCCATTGGGTTTCCAAATTGTTTTTTATTTGGTCAAACCACTCCGCTGACTCTGATCCCCCACCCTGTTGGCTTGAAACAAAATTTTGCTGCACCACACCCCCGCGTGCTGTACTTTGCCCACTACTTTACTTCTAAAGGACTGAACCTCCCTTTCAAAGACGCCATTATGTCCGTTAACCCTTTTATGGCTGAAAACACGCCATCCTTCCCCCTTCCGCAGGCATAACTACCTGAACAGGAGCAACCAACATTGCACTCCTCGCCTCCTTCTCCTTTTTTAGCAGATCCTGCTCAAGGACCCGCGCTGCCTCCAAAATTCCTCCGCAGTTCTAAAATTTTTATTAATCAAGTGCACTTTTCAAAAACAGGCAAAAAATACCCTCTAAGCACTAACGAGTCCTTACCTCATGCTGCATCCTCCTATCAAACTCATCACACAGCCTAATCTTAGCAAAACATAGCCTACTACGCCTTCACCTTTCTGCTGGACTCTCTGATTTAACAAACGAAAGTAATGCGTAAGCCTACGCATCCGATCCTCGGGCAAATCCTCCCCTTGTGATAAGCCCACGATGTAAAAAGTGGCACAGAATTCATCTTCTCCGATAAAGCAATCCCTTCTACCTATGCTGTCAATGTAGCTCATAAAACATAACAATTATGTTTAAGGTCAACCCACTTCGTTGAAAATCCCTACCATGTCAAGTTGAAACCCACTCTAACACACGTCAGAAAACCCATCGAAACCCATTTTATACCTTGTATATAAATGCACTATCATATACAAACCAAGGCGCCACCACCATGTCAAGTTGAGAGGTTGATTAGCCCTTGGTATAGATGTTATTTACCAAAGTAACTATTGTTCAGGGGGAACGTAGCTGTTTTTTGTTACACAGGACTAATCTTCCCAACAGTGACCGAAATCGATAGGTAATTAATGAGGTGGTTTTTTAGGGGCCCTGTAAAGAGAAAGGGTTATCACAAAAAAAGAACATAATCTCAACAAAAGAAGGAAACCCCTTGTATTTAACCACAAAACGTCCTAATTGCCTGTTAGTTAAGCTTATGCATTTCACTGATTGAACGTGAGTTCGAACCCCCATGTAGTGAGTGACTTGAACCTATAGTAATGAAACCATGTCTTACCTTTAAGTACCCCCTCTCTTGGTTTGGTCCTGGATCAGCCGTGACTCAGTCTCGGACGTGGGAGTGCAGGATGTTCTACCTTCTTCTGACTTCTTGCCTCTTGATTGGCTAATCCATTCGATACTCGAGTTTCCAATGCATGCTAACTAATTACTCTTCTTGTCAAACAATTCTTTATCAGAAACCATTGTACTTGTCTCGAAGACGACTTGTTCGTTCGCTGGTCAGATTGTAACTCCCACTCAACTGGGCTTACGCCCCCCTCAGTCACCGAGTTGATTCAAAAATCCAAATTAATTAGCAGTAATTGCAGTGTCGAACGCCAAAGTCAGCACTATGTCGCCACTTAGTTCCCGAGAAGGGGAGCGCCCTGCGAGTCTATTAGCTCATGTCACAATGCTTAGACCAGCAATTCAAAATACACTGGTATTGCCACAAATAACAATAAAGTGACAAATAATCCATCTGTCAGCAACACACGTACGCCATACACGCGCGCCCAAGGTCATTGCAGCAACAAGCATGACCTCCCTTATACTTGTGACATCGTAATGCAATCACTGTCTTGTCACAAGCAATTAATCAATGAAATTATACCAGTAACAAGGGTAGAAACTAAACCCCAAAACAGACAATATCTTACTCACCGAAAAACTAGAGGCGAGCTCTGGCAATCGTCGTCGGGGACCTTGCCCCCTTCCCTTGACGACCCTCCCGACGATGACAATGACACAACGGACCCATGAAAAAAGGGCAATGACGACCACGACGTGAGAAACCCCCTTTCCTCCCCTTACCCGTGGCTGGTTCTGACCAGCATAAACTCTCCCCCCCCCCCCTTAGGCTAGAGTGGTGCATTATGACCTAACGGTTGACGCGTCCTTAATCCAAATAAAAACCAAATCTTTTCGTGGTGTGTTTGGTTTTGTTATTGTTTTTAATTTCCCGTTTGTAATTTAATCTCTTGAAAAAGGAACTCAAATCGAGTTCCGAAACGTGAAAGGGCCAATTTAAAATCAAGGAGTGGCGTGTGTTCAAAAATAGTTTAGGCCTAACACCACACACACACATATATATATTTTATATATATATATATTTTAATATATAATATTGGTGGTGTGTTAACTATTTTTAGAAATAAATTTATATTTTTTATATATATATATGTATATTATATATGTGTTTTTATATATGTGTTATATATGTATATGTGTGTTTTGCGTAGATTTTTCGGATATAATGTGGGCAAAAATGAAATTATTTCGAGTTTTCGAATAAAATAAGTTTATTACCAACGTTTCGGACAGTTCTCCCCGTCCATTCTCAAGGTAACGACATACAAATTAAGAACCATTAAGTAAACAAACAAGGCAATAACAAATAATTAAAAAAAACAAAACAAGTCACTGCAACTGGTCAGCATTGCATTTTAGATCTTTGATATACAAAATTTATGTATTTCTTTTATTCGTGATTGGTTTCGGATGGAATCGTGATACAAGTAATTTCTTGAATTCGGACGCATAATAATTATTTCTTAATATCAAAATCCTTTTAGATCACGACAAACCAAGATATTAAATATGTTACTTGAGCAAAATTTGAAATGTGTGCACACCCTACTGTATCATCTCCTGAGAACGATAAATTTTTATCAAACAAAAATAAGAAACAACCGTATTTTATGTTTCTGATTTACACCGTTTGCTACTATTCCCCACATAATAATGGCATTGAAACCCAAAGTAAAAGCATAGGAGAAGAGAGCTGTGTATACCTATTAACACGCACATCCACCAACGCGATTGTAAATACCGTCCACGACGCGGCCCTAGTAACCGTGTCGATAAAGAAGTTTCTCCGTTGGAACTTCTTTGTCGACTCTTCTAGAACCAAACACCTTAGAACAATAATAATGTCAGGAACGGAGGTTCTTTTATCTGAGATCTTTGCTCCGACGCCAAGACCAGGGCCACATGGAGCCGGATTGTGGGGAAAATACACAGTAATGGGAGAAGAAATACACTTTTTATTAACATCTAGACATTTTAGAATAAGTTGCCCAATAATAACTATGGTAATATATTATAAAGTTGTAAACAATAATTAATAAAAATAAAACTATTGCGCACTATTGCGGAGCACCACAAATGCGTTATTTGGCGCAGCCGCGTAGGAAAATAATGTTTTATATTAAGTGGGCTGTGGATAAGGCATTGTTGAGAACAGACGCCAGTTTTTGTCTGTCTTGATTAGATTTCACATCGACAAAGTCGTGTTTGATTTCTCTGGACTAAATTACATTTAATTTGGTAATTCGGTAATTAGATAATCACAGTTTGTGTTGATAACGTACGTAGAAGTTCTCTCGAGTTGGAGGTTGTTTGTAGGGCGATCCGTTCGAATAGATAAGTAGGAATCTTATTCTTGGATTTGGTCATCGGTTTATTGCCTGGTCTGGTTGGTTTTGTATCTGCCGACAATATTCAGCAAGCCAGACATCGATATTTTGAAAGTGGGTTACTTTTCTCTTGTAACTCATGGATGTCAACGCTAAAATACCTATTTTAGTTCTATTTGTTTGGACGTTTGTTCTTTTCAAGCTCACTCTCCCTACGATCGAATGCTGGTTCTGTCCATCACATGCATGTCTTACCAATCCCCGGGGAAGAATTTGGCCCAGAGCATGGCTCTGTTAATCAAAAATGCCTCGGAAGAGGTTAAGTCCATCTAGCAAACAAACAGCTAGCAATTAGAAAATTATTCCCTGAAACTAGAAGCGAGCTCTGGGAGTAGTCGTCGCCCCCCCCCCCCCCCCCGAAACCCATGACGACCTTCCAAAGACCCAAAGACGATGACGACCGCAACGAGAAAACCCCTCCTTTCCTCCCCTACCCATGTGTCTGGTACTGACCAGCATTGGGCTCCCCCTCCCCACATCCCCTAGGCTAGAGTGGCATATTATGACCTAACTGTTAAATGCAGTCACTACAGTTTCTTGCAAGTTGTTTTAGTGTTAATTCAGGAACCTACTCGGCAAGTTGCAGGCGAACTCTTAGCCCAAGGCATGGCTCTGCTCGTCCTGATTGACGAGAAAAGAGATGGAGTCCAGCTCTGGCTAGCGACGTGAGAGTCTTCCTCTTGAACCCCCTGCCCGTGACTGGTTCTGTCCAGCACGATGATGGTTCTTCCACATCGCCTTGGTTGGCGTGGCACATTATGACCTCAGCGGTTGACGCGCCCTTGAATCCAAATAAGCTGAGCGGGCAGCTTGCGACCAGCAACGTCAAGGCAAGAGGTTCCTAATAAGAGCAATACATATTTCGTTGTAGGCAGCCGTATTTGCGTCTGATTTATATTATGGAATCATAGCGATTAAATAGACAACAACAGGACCGGAATTCCAAAGGCCAATTAACATATGTGGTTATATCGTCGTTTCCAATCAAGAAAATAACTTCACTCTTGCTGTTTTCATCATTTTATCATTTTGTTATCTTCTATAAACTAAGCAAACAATAAAAGAAATAAGCAACTTAATTTTGTAACTATGAATATTACAGGCGGCGCAATATGACCTAACCAGTTGAAGCGCCCTTGTTTCTGAAGAACTCTTGAGTGTTCGTGTAATAATGCATATGTCTCTTGGGCCTCTAGAAAGAAATCTGCTCACCCCACCAGCATCTTAGATTTAACTCTCCCAATGAACATTTTGGAACATACCAAGGAGAATCTCACTTCGAAATATTGTGGTATCAGTTTATTATGGGCCACTATGATTTTAAATGTGCAATCATTAAGATCAGACGAACCTTTTTTACAATTAACAAAATAAATAAAATAACGTCGACAAACTAAAAAATAAAATAATTCAAGTTATTTGTTATACCATAAGTAAAAATTATCCAACATATTTCACTTTAAAATGAAATAATTTAAAAAAACAACTACCGTATTTATCATATTCTATTGATTAAAAAGTATAAACACATTATAATGATGTCGTAGGTGGTGCAATTATACCTCCCTGGTTAAGTGCACTAGTTTCTCACGTTGTCGTACTGACGATTTTTTGAATTGAAACTAACAAACAACATAAGATAAACTTTTGCCACAAGTGGTTCAATCTTTGGTGTCTGCGTACTCCCCGAAACTTGAGGCTAGCTATGGAAGTCGTCGTCAGGGAACCCCTCTTCTTATAATGACCTCCCCTCCCCAACGACGATAACATCCACAACTTGACTCCTTCACCCTTTGCACCCATGACTGGTTCTGACCAGCATGGGATTAACCTCCCTGTATCCACTTGACTAAATGTACATTAGGACCTTACGGTTGACACGCCCTTCATCCAAATAAACTAAAAACTACTTCAACCTTTAACTTGGACTATAGGTAGGCCTAATATTGAAGGCCAGGATGTGAACTGGAATGTCGACATTGAGTCTCGCGTGATAGGTATACAATACATGCGCCTAGGTCTTGGTTAAATTTGATAAACCCCGTCTGGGCCCGGGGTAGAATTAGGCCCAGAGCATGGCTCTGCTAATTGTGAAAGGCGAAAAAAGAGATGAAGTCCATCTCTCAGCTAGTAAGAGGGGAGTATATTACTCCATGAAACAAGAGACGAGCTCTGGCATTCGTCGTCGGTGACCCTTCTCCTTTCCATTGACGACCTCCCCGACGATCACGACCATGACAACACAAACGATGACAAAGGCAATGACGATTGCGACGTGAGAAATACCCATTTCCTCCCCTTACCCGTCGCTGGTTCAGACCAGCATGGGATTTTCCTCCCCATATCCCCTAGGATATAGCGGTGAGTATTATTATTCTTTATTTATCTAATACAGAATTTACATTCCAGAGAACATTAGATACAATAGAGCAAACGTTTACATAGTTTTAATATATTAATGCTACAACACATTTATATACAATTATACTACATTACTTATTATGGCTTATGACTTAACGGTTGACGCACCCTTCATCCAAATAAGAAAACCATACTCTGTAAATGTGAGAACTTATTTTTGAAGTGTCCAGTCTCACGATTGGTCTGTGGTTGGGTCTAGCCAGCATAGTTTTTAAATTAAAAATTAAATTGAAACATTCGTCATTAGAGTCTTGCCACTCAGTCACCGAACGTATTCCCCCGTATGGCTCCCCCTGTCAGCGCTTCGAAGCGTCTACTAGCGCCGCTTATACTGATTGGTCGAAAACAACAGCTACTTCCGGCATCGGGCGCTCGCCGACGGGGCGGTAGATAATTAGGCGTTTCAAACACACAGGCGGTGCAATATGACCTCGGTTGAAGCAGAGTCGATAAAGAAGTTTTCCCCGTTGGGGAGGTCCGCCTACTCCCAAGTAAAAACGGAATGTAACGTTCTGCGCCTGATGGTGGCCCAAATGTGAAACTACTAAAAGCACTGCAATCTAAATACGGTCAGTCGTTTTATCGATGTGCGGGTGACGCTGCTATTAACAAATGACAGACGAAGAGACAGAGCATGCTCTGCTAATCGTAAAAGGCGATTCAAGAGAAAAGTCCACCCCCGCAAACATTCAGCTATTTAGGGTAGTATTTACTCCCCGAAAAAAAGTCGTGCTCTGGCAATCGTCATCGGGGACTCTGCCCCCTCTCCTACCCTTGACGAACCCTCGACGACGATGACGACAATTATTCCACAAACGATGAACAAGACAATGACGACCGCGACGTGAGAACCCCCCTTTCCTCCCCTTAAACCGTGGCTGGTTCTGGGCCACATGTGCCCCTCCTTTTCTCCCCCTAGGTTAGAGTGGTGCATTATGATTTAATGGTTGACGCGTCCTTAAATCCAAATAAAAAAACAAAAAAAAAACTTTGTTTGTGGCTGGTTCTGCCAGCAAAGCCTGTCCCCCTCGCTCCTTCCCACTCACCCTTACTTTTTCCCCCCTTGGGAAAATTTTATAGTTATAAACTAACTAAAAAAACTAATTATCAGGGGAGGCGCAATTGACCTAACGGTTGACGCCCCCTTAAAAAACCTAATAAACACAAACAACATAGTCTTCAATCATGCGAAAAACGGCACAAACTATCTAAATTTATATTTAAAAAAATTTTTTTTATCACATTTTTGCAAAAACAAACACTTTTACATAAAAAAAATAAAAAATACTTTAAAATTAAACCTTTTTTAATATTAGCTAAAAAAAATCCCCCAAAACCAACAAAAATCATAAACTTACTTTAACACAGGCCGGCGCAATATTCACATCGTCGTCGTATCATTTTTCTTTCAAAGGGTGCTTATGCCAAAATTTTGATGCACCGTTTATAAAATAATCCTATATTCATGATTTTCTGCTAAATCTTAGAAACAATATTATCATATCTTAAACAAAAAAACAAACTCGTTCAATGTATTTACTAACAAAATCACATGCGGCTCAATATGGGCCCCCTCTGTTGAAGCGCCCTAGTTTCTCCCGGGGTTCTTGAAGGTTGGAGTACTATCGGTTGCGGACACTACGGGACGCGGTTCGTGTCCCGCACAAGCCCTGGGTTTTAGTAATTGTCCGCACCCTCATCTTTCACCACTAATCGTCTCGATTTCATATTGTAATTATAAAACGTTAGGCATAATAAAATTAAACACCACTGTTTTGCTGTTTAAAACATGTACTGTAATTTTGACAAAAAACTTTTTGAAAACTCCCCCTTTTGAACAATTCAATGCCTTTAAATTTCAAAGAAGGAAAGACAACCTAGAGATTGGAACTTGGTGTGCTGTCTCAATTGTTAAAAATTTATATTATACATTTTTTTTGTGTTTTTTCTCACATGTAATTGGGCAAATGATTTTGATTTTTAAATAAACTAAATCAAAAAAATATATTTAAGCCCATTCAAATTTTTTAAAATATATTAAAGCCTTACAAATTTATTTAGTTTTCCCCGTCTGGGCCCGGGGTAAAATTTGGCCCAGAGCATGGCTCTGCTAATCGTAAAGGCGATTCAAGAGAAAAAGTCCACCTCGCAAACATCAGCTAGAAAGAGCGGATTTTACTCCCCGAAACTAGAGGCGGCTCTAGAAATCGTCGTCGTGGCCTTGCCCCCTTTCTTGCGCCCCCCGGCGACGAGAAAATGACAAAACGAAAAGAAAAGACGAGCGACCGCGACGTGGAAACCCCCCTTACCCCCCTTACCCGGGTGGTTTCCCAGCAGGGGCCCCTCCTCCCCCCTCCCCTTGGGCTAGAGTGGGCTTATGACCTAAGGGTTTGCCGTCCTCAACCCAAAATAAACCAAAAAAACAATTTTTTATTCTAAACTGTTTATTAAAGAATATAAAACATAAAAAAAAAAAAAAATAAAAAAAACAAATTAACAAACATTTTGTTTATCCTGGAGTCGCCCGCGCGGTTTGAATCGGTCCAGGGTGAAACAACTTGAAGGAGTTTTTTGCTTCCCTGACAGTCACGCCCCCCAAGAAGCCCCAGAACACTACCCACATCGTTTATTACTATACAAAATAAATCCAAAGCCCCAAAATTTTAATTGAACAACCCCGCAAAAATCGAAAAAAATAAGAAAGTTAAATTTTTTAAATTTTTCATTCAAAAATTAAGTCTTAAACATCATTTGTTCATATCATTTTTTTTATTACATTTAAATAAATAATGTTTTTTTTTATTTTTCTATAAAAAGATCGTCTGCACCCTTATCTTTTCTCTTTTAAAATAAGAAAACAATATAATCATCAAACACGCCAAAACTTTTTCATTACCCTTTCAAAACCAGGCGGTGCATATTTCCCAACCCGGGTTTAAACGCCCCAGTTTTTTTCAAGTGGTCGTTATAATGGGTCCTGGTGCGGTTTTCTTTAAGCCAGAACTCAGTATTAAGTCATCATTGCCTCATTTGGTACAAGACATCCAATTCTTTTTTTGAAAAAAAAAACCTAAGGTTTTTTAAGTTTTGTGGATACCCGGACACGTCATAGAGGGAAATGAACACGCTGATCGGGGTGCAAAAGGGTACTTCCCGCTTCCGACGTTTATTTCAATCTAGTTTTCCCTTCCAGATTCAAGAGTGGATTTAAGCAACGATTGTTGGTTTTTTTCGCAAGCATCCCGGGATAGTGCAAAATAACAAAATTTTATTGATGCCCACACTGTAAAAAATTCAGTCCCCCCTCCGACTTCCGTAGAGAAGAGACCCCACGTGAGAAGAGACTCTCACGTAGAGAAGAGGGGGGGATTTCTTTTTCGATCACGACGTGAGAACCCCCCCTTTCCTATCCTTCCCGTGGCTGGTTCTGACCAGTAGGGTTTTTCACGTTTTCACGCCCCACATCCACTAGGCTAGAGTGGCGCATTTTGAAATAACAGTCGACGTGCCCTTTACTGAATTCACATGAAACATACTTCGTTTTCATTCCAAATTAATATTTTTTCGGTTGTCTTCACTTTCATCTCTATAATAATTGTATTTAATTTTATTATTATTACAACTATGATCATTAAACACCCAAGATACTCAAATAAATAATTAACATTATCACAGGCGGTGCAATATGACCTAACCGGTTGAAGCGCCCTAGTTTCTTACGTCTTACTTTCCAGGTCGTCTTTCGAACTGAATCGGTTGGACGATAAAAAAATTAAATTAAATTAAAAAAAATTAAGTCGGTTATTACTAGCGAGTCTTCTCACAAATGTTTGTCGGGGGGGGGGGGGGGGTGCGGGAGGGGGGGGGAGTAGTTGGGGGATAAGTGCACCTTGGTGCGCTACCTTGTGCAGTGTCTGGGTTATTGTCTTTATTCAATAGATGGCTGTGTTGAAGAACACGTTTTGTAATGTACGACGCGCTACGATAAAGACGATAATTAAAAACACCGAGAAGAAGATAAAACAATGTGCAACATTGGATAGTTTCGTATCGTGCATTCCCCGTCTGGGCCCGGGGTAGAATTGGTCCAGAGCATGGCTCTGCCTAATCGTAAAAGGCGATTCAAGATAAAAAGTTTACCTCGCAAACATCAGCTGGTAAGAGCGGAGTATCTTACTCCCCGAAACTAGAGGCGAGCTCTGGCAATCGTCGTCGGGGACCTTGCCCCCTTCCCTTGACGACCCCCCGGCGACGATGACAATGACACAACGAACGATGACAAAGACGATGACGACCGCGACGTGAGAAACCCCCTTTTCCTCCCCTTACCCGTGGCTGGTTCTGACCAGCATGGGCCCCTCCTCCCCCACCCCCCTTAGGCCTGGGTGGTGCAATTTGACCTAACGGTTGTCGCGTCCTTAATCTAAATGAACCGAGAAACAAACATAATCGTGTGAAGAAGCTCAATCGCAGCCTATATTATGATAACTGCGACTAATAAAACACTTCTAATTCGGATTAATTTGTTCAGACAAATTTAACTCACAACAAACTCATTCCAGTTGTATTAAAAAAAAATAACTTTATTTTGTTATGGCATTGATCACTATAGTTTTTTTTCTTTTAAAAAGTTAGAATACATCATCATTATCAAACGCACAACAAATTTTATTTGTTAACAAAATCACAGGCGTCGTAAAGTGACCTAACCGGTTGAAACGCCCTGTGACCAAAGTTTTGAAAAATGCGTTTGTAGCCACAAGCTACCCTCAAAACATAAACATATCTTTCCTCAATTCGGTGACTTGAGAAAAAATGCAAGTTTTGAAATCGAAACGTACGTTGTGGGTGATAAATGTAAATGAAATTAAGCTTGGTGAATTTAAAACAGCCCCCAACCAATCAGAATACGCGTAGAGTAACTTGGAGGGTCACATGACGAACAAAACGTACGTTTTGAACTGAATGCAAGTTTTAAAATCACAAAGTACGACCCCCCTTCCGCCCCCTTCCCGTGGCTGGTTATGACCAGCATGGGACCCTCCTCCCATATCTCCTAGGCTAGAGTGGTGATAACAATAACTTTCATTCCATATTTTATAAACTTAGAAAACAATATCACCAACCATCAAACACACCAAAAACTCATTTCATTAACGTACATTATCACAGACGGCGCAATATGACCTAACCGCGGTTGAAGCATCCTAGTTTCTCACGTCCTCGTATTTGTGATTTCCTAACGTTTCCTTCCCCTACCCGTGGCAGGTTCTGACCATTTATGGGTCCTCATAGCGTATACTGCCCTAATAAGCAAAAAGGCCCTAACTACACTTTTGGTCTATTTTGAGTAAGACGTACCATTGGATGCGGAGTAACATTCTCCATCTAATGTGCCAAGCTAGAAATCCCTAACTCCGCTATAAATAGGTGTTCTTTGTCATGAACTTTGCCCTAACTACAAAATCATGAGTATTTGGAGAAGGCCCTATGTTTACTTCTGCCATGAAGATAGGGCTCTTAAACCTAGTAATGTAAGGCAAATAACAGAAGGTGGAAGTGAATTGTTTTCAAATGATGAGATTTTTTCATCGCAAAAACCCCTAACTACAGTAATAAATTGAATGTCAATCAAATCATATTATGATCCCTGTAAAATTATTCCATTTATTTTAGAACTTCATTATTACAATTGTTTTAAAATTGCAATAAATACCCTTTGCCGCGCAAATTAATTCACTATTTTTCAATTTACTAAAAACAATGTTTTTTGTAGATCGGGCCCCGTGTGTTTATACCTTCATGCGCATGCGCAGTACTCGCGTCTCACTCTGCTGCGTGGAGACGCGCTCTCTTTCTATTGTGTCGTAGCGGCGCGGCAACATCGCAGTTACACGTACTTATTAAACTCGCTCTCACTCTGCTGCGTGGAGACGCGCTCTCTTTCTGTTGTGTCGTAGCGGCGCGGCAACATCGCAATTACACGTACTTATTAAACTCGCTCTCACTTAAACTTGGTATAAGTTGTTGAATATATATTGTCTGTAATACGTAGCGCAGATATTAAGTGTTCTCGTCGTGTGGTTTAAACACCTCATGTTGGTCTCAGTCGGGAGATACGGTAGAGCAATGTTCGAAGACGGGTTATTATCCTATGCCACGTGACCAAGTGTGACCCGGAGTCTTTCCCGCGCACGCTACTTAGGTTCCCTATTGAATGGTTCGCCGCGCCACTGCATGTTATTATAATGTTTCCAAACAACATTTTAAATGTATCAAGTCCTCTTCGTCCTCGATGCTCTCGGGTAAACGGTAATTATATAGTATACGGTTGGCCGAGAAAAATGACTTAAAATTTTGTCACCTAGTTTTTAGAGGTATTATCAAAGTTCTATAATTAATTTTCAGTTGGCGCAACACAAACTTTCAACCATAAATGATGTTATTCATGTAATTATCTACGTAGGTAGTGTAGCCGCAATGTCAATGTTGTCCGCCATGTTGGCAATGACAGAAGTGACGCAATGGAGGTCATATGCCGCCGTGACGTCATACACTTCTTACCTTGAACTCGACCGCTATGTTTTGAAATTGATGGTGGCTGGTTCCGCTTCTTCATCATCATCGCCAACTTGTTCTTCGTCAACGACTACACTCGCCGAGTTATATAAAATGCCTAATTCTTTAAAGAATGCACAAATGCGTTCGGTATGTTGTGGATGGGTACGCTTCCATAAAAATTCACCCAAATACCCCACGAAATGATCCTCCCTACGCCCATACCGTGGTATGTTGGCGCGCACCTCCCTCCATGACCTTTCAATGTTTTGGGTGTGCGCACCTGTCTTTGGATCAACAAAATTTTCAGAGTGGTTGACACTTAAATGTTCAAAATCCTCATTTTTCAGGCTATGATATGACTTCCAACCGTCAGATATAATTGTCGTTTCACGCAAAATCCACTCCTTTATTACGTGCAATAATGTGGTTTTATCTCTTTCGCCAACGGGAACTATAAATAATTTTTTGGATTCTCTCTCCAACCCGCCAAATACCCATTGGCCTTCAATGATTCGCCCTCGATTATATTTTCGTTTGCCCATTTTCGCTTCTTCTATTTCTACTATTTTTCCCGGACCACCCAATGGTTCATTATGCCTCACGCACCATTTGACGCACACTTCTCTACAATAATTACACCAATCAACAACGGTATTTGCACTACATTTCAATTCATTTTGAATCAACTCTTGCCTTGGTGGTTTTAAAATTAGCCAAAACATCGTCATTAAACAAATATTTGCCAGTCCTAAATTAGAGTTACCGAACCACGTATTTTTAAATAATGTTTGCTTAAAGTTACATTTCACACGCTTCACTTTCTTGTTTTCCCTAATTACCACACTTTTTGCACAAAACCAATAAAATGCACTATTCAGATTGCAATCGGCGTTGCACTTGGGGCATTTCAACTTGTCCAACAATACCCCGTGTTTACGCAAAAACCCAATTAACTTCTCAATATCCCTACACATTACAACAAAATCACACAGGGTGACCTCACAACCGTCGCACACCATGGCGAAGCACGTTATCACTGACACTGACATTGATAGCGGGTAAACTCCATGTGTACAGGCCGCTGCTGTGACGTAGCGGTGTAGATAGCGCTTCCCTTACGCAAACCAGCATGGCGGTCTCGCGCACAAACATACACAGTGACAGAACTACCGTAGTTAAAACGACGAATAACAATACTAATAACAAAAAGTTTATAGTGCACCAACTAAAAATTAATTAGGAATCATTAATAATACCTCAAAAACAAGGTGACAAAATTTTAAGTCATTTTTCTCGGCCAACCGTATACTATATAATTACCAACAATATAGTTAATAAACACACCAAAAATTGATTTAATTAAAATTCTATGTCACAGGCGGAGCAATATGACCAAATCTCTTGAAGCGCCCTAGTTTCTTACGCCGTCGTTGGTGATTGTACAACCTTTAGATCCCCAGTCTCGTCCGGGGTAGAATGGCCCAGAGCTGGCTCTGCTATCGTAAGAGGCAATAAAGAGAAAAAGTCCACCTTGCAAACATCTGCTATAAGAGGGGAGTATTTTATTCCCCAAAACTAGAGGCGAGGTCTGGCAATCGTCGTCGGGGACCTTGCCCCCTTCCCTTATCGACCCCTCGACGACGATCACGACAATGACACCACGAACGATGACAAAGACAATGACGACCGCGACGTGAGAACCCCCCCTTCCTCCCCTCTCCCGTGGCTGGTTCTGACCAGCACTTGCTGAACATTAGTGGACCGACCCCGCAGCTGCAACATTTAAACTCAACAAAATATCATTCAATGTAATTTAATTTACAAAATATATTTCTCATAAAACTCATTATAATTATTGTCATTCAAATAAATAATTGTAATACATTTCGTTTATAACATACGTAAAATATATATACTTATAACATTTCTCATCTAAAGTAATCAATTTTACAAAATATAATTCACATCACACACATTTCTTTTCTTTATTTTTTATTTATTTATTTATTTCCATTCACACGAATAACATTTATTTTGCTATAACTACTGTCATTATTTTATTTTCTTATACACTTAGTTAACAATTTAATCATCAAACACACCCCATAACTACATCTCATTAACCTTCAGTATCACAGGCGGCGCAATATGACCCAATCGGTTGAAGCGCCCTAGTTTTTCACGTGTGTTATTTGGGGTTTTAGGTTAAACGGCGTGTGTTCAGTTTTCACTGCAGAGTTATGAGCAATCTTTGAAGCTCTTTAATACATTCTACGTTGCCGTTGTGGAGAATACCTTTTGGGTTCAGATAGCTTAAATTCACTTCAAGTCATAAAACTCATGTATGCAAGTCATTATTTGGTACTAGACATCCAATTCTATTTGGAAATACTTTTTTCTAAAGGTTATATAATAGAGTTTTGCTGGATACCTGGACACGTGGACAAAGAGGGAAAGAACACGCTGATGGGGATGCTAAGAAAATTTCCAACGTCACGACGTTGATTTCAATCTAGTTCCCGTACCAGATGTCAAGAGTGGATACAAGCAAAGATTGTTGGATTTGCGACAAGCATCTTGGGATGTGTTGCAAAATAACAAATTGCGTAGTGTGATGCCCACACTGACTTATAAAATTCGTCCACCTACGTCTCGACTCTCACGTAGAGAAGAGGTAGTATTGTCTAGAATTCGTATAGGCCACACATGTCTAACTCACGGATGTCTCTTAACCAGAGAAACGGTTATTCCCATTTGTGACACATGTGATGTACCTTTAGCCATGCATCATATGCTAGCAGAATGTACCAAATATGACGCCTTGCGCACGCAATTTGATCTCTTACATTCATTCTATCATTTGATCATACTATTTATAACTCCATGATTTGATAACGGCGACAAACGTTATATATTTCTCATCCATAGTAATCTTTTAAGCAGAATTTAATTCACATCATACACATTTCTTAAATTTATTTATTTTGATTCAAATACATAACTTTTGTTTTTCTATTTCTTTCATCATCATTTTATTTTGTTATTTATACACTTAGAGAACAATTTAACCATAAAACATACCATTACCTTATCTCATCAACTTTCATTATCACAGGCGGCATAGAATGACATAACCGGTTGAAGCGCCCTTGTTTCTCACGTCGTCGTCGGAAGAATGTCCGGCTACCCCTACCCATTCTTCACCCCTACCTGCGGTTGGTTCTGACCAGCAGGGGACTTTTCTCCTCACAACCATTTAACTAACTATGACAATTCGGAAACAAAATTTCACAAATTTTCATTCGATTTCATTTTTAAAATCAATAAAAACGTTTCGTTTTCAATTATGTAACTATTTATCTATAAATATTATCTTTAAAGGTTCTCTTTTACAATCTAAGAAAATAAAAACAAAAAAGCTCTAAAAAAACTTACACGTACAATGACACAGGCGGTGCAATCTGACCTACCCGGGTGAAGCGCCCTAGTTTCTCCCCCCTAGTACTAGTCCTAGCCTTAATTCCCATAGTTTCGTCGTCTGTCTATATTGTCACGTTGAGAGGTTGCTTAGCCCTTTGGTGTAGATTTTATTCACCAAGGTAACTATTGTTTTGGGGAACGCAGCTGTTGCTTGTTACATAGGCTAATCTTCCCAACGGTGACCGAGACCGATAGATATAAATGGGGTGATTTCCAGGACATGTATTAAGGGGTTTAACATAATCAAGAACACTATTTCAACAAAAGAAGGAACACATGTATTTAACAATTTGATAACCTAATCTTGCCTATCAGCTGAGTGCATGCATTTTACCTGTCTGAACGTGAGTTTGTGTCCCCTGACTTTACGGACATTGATGTATCGAAATCATTTAGCTTACTCTATTCCGTTTGAACCCTGGTATGTCAGTGACGACGTCTCGAACCCGGACCCATGGATGACTTGCCCCTGGTCTTCTCTCTTCGCCTCTTGGGTCGGCTGCCGCCTCTCGGTCTCGCCCTGACTCCTGGCACTCCTGACTCGCTCTCTTGTTGTTCTCCCTTCAGTTCTCTGAGTCCAACTCCATTTGTTATCCAACGTTTTTACTGTCCTTGTCAAAACACATATGACTCTTCCCCGAAGACAACTTGCTCGTTTGCTGGTCAGAATGTAACTCCCCGATCAGATCACACCTCGGACACCAGGAAGCTTCCCCTAGACTCTTCTTGACCTCCCCCCTCCAGGGCTTCAGTCTATACATCTCAAGGGCCTAAGTCTGATCCATTTCCCCCTCCAAGGCTTTAAGTTGAGTTGTGCTCGAACCCCTCGTGTTATTGAATCCTTTGCATTCTTTTCTATTAAAACAATAACTGTCATGTTCCCAATAAAGTTATGTAATCGCCACTCTGCACATTCCAACCAATGTTATAATAATAATTTAACTTGTTTAACGAAATGTGTCAATCCGTCTTATCAACAAAAGATTCCAAATCACTTGTCATAAGAAACAGGCCATGCCATACCAGTAAAAAGAAGGGTAGAAACTACCCCAAACATGACAATATCAAACCTTGTGAACGGCAAAATAGTTGTTTTCTGCTTTCATAACATGTAATTTAATGTAAACGTACCCCGTCTTGGTCCGGGGTAGAACTGGCCCAGAGCATGGCTCTGCTAATCGTACAAGGCGATTCAAGATAAAAAGTCCACCTCTAATATATTAGTTAGAAAGAGTGCAGTTCATTTTCCCCAAAACTCGTCCTATTTCCCTTGACGACGACAATGACGCACGAACTATGACAAAGTTCTTTCTTAGGAGTTTGTAAACGGTGACTCTAGAGCCGTCCTAGCAATGAGGCAAATGATAACTTCACAGTTGTTCTGAATTGGCCTTGTTGATTCTGGCGTTGATCCGCGAGTGTTTTTACTGTCCATACCACTGATTGCTATATTTCTTATTAAAAATATCGATCTTTGGTTGGTTATCGCTCGCTCGTCGATTGCGTCGGGGCTTACAGGGTTGGCTTCATCGCTTTGATTTACTTCCCCCCACTAAAACTCAGATGTAACTGAGTGGGTAGACTCTTAATACAATGTATTTTTTAATTAATTTATCTACAATGACGACAGTGGCGATAGAACTTATCCACTTGTATTCCCCTTTCCTTGGCTTGTTCTGACTAGCATGAGCCCCTCCTCCCCATAACCCCTAGGCTGCTGTAGAGCATTAGACCTAATGGTTGACGCGCCATTGATCCAAATGTACTAAATTAAAAAAAAGTTTGAGTTTGATGCAGCATGTATACTCTTCGAAACTGGGTTTGGGTCGGTTCAAGTTATCAACTATTTTCTTGAGTTTGACTTCAAAACAAGTTTTTTAAGGTGCCATGTAAACATTTGACTGGCTTCCTGTTGGTGGACATAAGAAGTCAATCCAATGTAGAGGGCCTGTTCAATGTCCATTCTATATTATTCTAAGGCTACATTTTTTGTGGAACGCTCTGGAGAAAATGTGAAATAATTTTTGCGAATGCTCAAGTGCACCACAAAACACTAACATTTTTATACAGAACATTAAACAAATGCTTTATGTAACAAACACTACTGTAGTGGTCCCAACGAAAGAATGCAGATTGCTCGAAATTGTTTACCCCAACATAACAACTTTGTCAACTCTATTCTCGCTAGCTCAGCGTGGATCTTGCACACTCTGTGATCTAGCACCGATAAGTTTTGCTTGCGTTGGCAAAATATTTTTCTCTTACATACACAAAGGCGACATTCCTCTTACCGCGCATTCATACTACCCCGTCCACTACAAAGCATCTGCATTCTTTCGTTGGAGCAAGTATATACACCATGCTTAAGCAGAAGGTCGACGCACCGTTGTTTGCCGTGGCAGAGCTTGCATCTGCTTATCGTACAAGGCGAGGAAGGTGATAACGTCCACCTCGCAAACATATTAGGGAGTATATTACTCCACGAAACTAGAGGCGAGTTCTGATGTTCGTGGTCGAGGACTCTTTCTTTTCCCTTGGCAACTTGAACGGTAACAAAGACGATGACGTCCACGACGAGAAAATTCCCCCTTTCTTCCCTCTACCAGTAGCTGGTATTGAACAGCGTGGTATTTACCTCTATACATCCCATAGGCTTAAGGGGCACATTATGACCTTATTGCTGATGCACACTTTAATAATCTAAAATTAATAATGTATTAAAAAACCAAAGGTTCACGAACCCGAAATCACTATAAATTTAAAAAATCATTCTGTGGTTATGTTCAATCACTTCATCAGAACATGATGCAATATTTTGTTACTGCATGATTACCATACACATTTAATTTTTAATTAAACAACTAATTCGTATATTGTTACACGATATCTTTATCATATTCTTATATTTTAGAAATTTTGGAATTAAATCAAACATCACACACGTGACAAACTCATTTTTACTAACTGACAATATCACATACGGCGCAATATGACCTAACCGGTTGAAGCGCCCTGGATTCTCACGTCGTCATGAGTCTTTAAATAAGTCGCGCGGCACTAGGCACCCCTGGTACACGTTGTTGTGCGTGTACTAGACTTCCAGGTAGTCATTTTCAGGCTGAGACCCGTTCGGTTCTCAATACCGTAGGCTGCCATTTCTAAAGATGGCGTCTAATGTGTAGAAAGAGTGCAAAATTTAGACGGAATCAGTCATGTGGCATAATTCTTACCACAAAATCGACAACGGGATCACAAATTTGGTATCAAAATAGGTATAAAATTAAATTTGAGGTCGTGCATTATCCCTTTAGGGGGATTTGTTTAACGAAAATGCGTGTGGATTTTAATTAAATGTACTGCTTTTGCTTTGCTTGCTTTTTGCTTCTTTTAATTGCAAAAAATCAGACATAATCTTGTACATTTCGCAAGAGCAAAGTAATTCAAGCTTTCTGCTTTTGGGCGGGAGGGGGTCAAAAGTGGAAGAAGGAGAGTTTGGTCAAATAAATATGTGTCAACAAGGAAAGAAATAATACGAAACTACGAAAGCCAGCCATATGACAAGTCGCTTCATGTTCCCCGTCTGGGCCCGGGGTAGAATTGGCCCAGAGCATGGCTCTGCTAATCGTAAAAGGCGATCCAAGAGAAAAGTTCACCTCGCAAACATCAGCTAGTAAGAGCGGAGTATATTACTTCTCGAAACTAGAAGTGAGCTCTAGTGTGAAGGGAAGGATATTAATTACTCCCCGAAACTAGAGGCGAGCTCTGGCGGTCGTCGTCGGGGAACTTTCCCCTTCCCGTTGACTTCCTCTCCGAAGACTCGACGACAATGACAACACGGACAACTACTCCATGCCCTCCCCCTGCTTGTGGCTGGTTCTGACCAGCACAAGCCTGTCCACCCCGCGTATCCCCGCTTCAACCCTTACGTTCCTCTTCTTTGAAACAAAATATACCATTACTAATAAACTACATTATCACAGGAGGCGCAATATGACCTAATGGTTGACGGCTCTGAAACATAATAAAGTTCAAACTTTGTACTTGACAACGTCTGCTCGGCAGTCCGGGTAAGTACAGGAACCTATATCAAGGTTAAACCGTCCTGTCGTATGGGACGTAAAGCCGTTGGTCCCCTTGGTACTTTTCTAATGGAGTAGGCTACCTGCCGATACCGGGTTTCTCCTCCTCCCTTTCACCAATATCATTATACATCACTGGTCACTCGAAAAAGGCAGAAAGTGCTGTATGTGGCCAATTCCTAAATTAATTTAAAGCTAAAAAAATAAAATAAAAACTAACGGTTGAAGCGCCCTCTATCCCAACAAACTAGAACTAACCAGCTGATGTTTACGAGATGGCCTCTTATCTCGCCTTGTATGATCGGCAGAGGATGCACTGGGCCAAATCTTACCCCGGGCCCAGATGGATACGGATCGTCTAAATGTCTCGTCTAGCAGTTATTTTTATTTTTTTATTTGTCACTAGGAAAAAGCTAAAGTCCCGCCGCGTTGATGGATGAGCTTTTTAAAGTTTTTAGTTTGCGTGGGATATCTTTACTTTTGCAAGTGCTTTGTTTTGTTGCTTACGCATTGTAGGTGATTGTTGTCAAGTTTCTATTGTTTCTTGTCAATTGGTATTATTTACCGTAAAAAACTTATATTAAAAGCTTTATTTCTATGAACTCTGGCTAACTTTCTCAACTTTTTCTTTTAAAAGGTACTACATCACCATAACCTTAATGTCCATGTATAATATGAACGTTGTAGCCTAACCCGTTTGGTCAGAATTGGCCCAAATGGCACGAAAATATCACACAAAAAATCAAAAAACTTATATTTAAAGCTTTATTTCTATAGATTCTGGCTAACTTTTTCAACTTTTTCTTTAAGAAAGCAATACATCACCATTACTTTAATGTTTATGTGAAATATGAACGTTGTAGCCCTACCCGTTTGGTCAGAATCAGCCCAAATGGCACGAAAATATCGCACTGAAAATCGAAAAAAATTGTAAGTACGATATTCATGAGAAATATTTCTTCGATTGTACCCAAAAACGTAGCAAGTCTGAGTTCAGAGATTTCGAAGGTCCTGTTAAATTTTTATTAAGATCGCATATGCCGTTTGCCCGGTAGAGAGCGAACAAACAGACAAAAATACAAAAATACAAACAAAAATAACAAAAACAAACAAACAAACAAAAAAAACACCCGAGCTAAATTTTTGGGGGTCAGTGAAATTGAAGTCTTCGCTTCACTCGCTTCGCTCGCTACGCTCATCCAAATATATCGCTTACAGGGCAGAGCCCCACCAGTAACATATAATAAAAACAAAAACACATGAACAAACATATAATATGCAAAACATAACTCAAAAATGACATATGCACAGGATTTTACAACTTCGTAGAAGATAAACAAACAATGGAAGATGTTAAAGACACCGCTAAGTGTTTACCTGGAAGTTGATTATTTTTGTTTGACATCAAGGCTGTGGCCAACAAGAATTAACGATTTTAACGATTTATTATAGTACACAATTTAATTAACATCAAACACATTTCCTTTACAATTTGTTTATTTCCATTTAATAAAAAATTATTGTTTTGCTATTACTATAACCACAATTTTATTTTCTTATATAAACTGAGGAACAATAGAATCATCAAGCACACCATAAACTCATTTCGTTTACTTACAATATCACAGGCGGCGCAGTTTGACCTAACCGGCTGAAGCGCCCTAGTCTCGCACGTTGTCTTGATTTTTGAACTGTTGTCTGTTGTTGGCACACCCCAAACACGCACAAACTAAAGACAAGCCTGTACAGTTTTTTAACGCAGGCTACATTTAATTGATTGATATATTTTTATTTATGCTTTACCCAACAACAGAAAACAATAATTCCAGAAAACTTTGGATGCAATACTAATGTAACGAAATATATAGACATAGGAAAAAAGAACATGGTATGAAATGACTGACTTCTTCTAGAGTTTTTATACTTATGATAATACAAATGGTTTTTGTGCAGAATATGCAAGAGAGATACATAAAAAATATGTGTGAATTTAAAAAAAAAGGAATTTTTAAACTGCCAATGAAAAGTGCAAAACAACTAAAAGTAATTGAAACGAACCGTTATCGTAGAAGTGAGAAACAGAATTAATGAAATTATACTACATGGAAAATTACAATCAAGATTTTTGCGAAGAAGGCAAGGTATAATAACAGAACATTGAATTTGTGATTAACTTAAGTGATGTTGTGTACGGACTGACAGAGTAGAATGCACTTTTTCTTGAGGCGTGGTGTACTTTTATTTTTTTTTAAAGATATTTATTTAATTTATACTAATGGTACAGCAGTGCATACAGTGTGTACAAAATTACCTGAGCCATTAGGCTCTTAACATTTTAACATAAAAATAAAAATATATATAACTTATTGTATAAGATATTTTAAAAAAACATATGTATTTAATGAGGGAAAAAATTGAACAAAAAAAAACCTCTTCGGAACTAAGTAAGACAATTCTAAAATAAAGTAATAAATACAATACGCCATTAGAGTAGAGCATAAACAATTATAGATTAAAGCAAAACATGTTTAGTACGCTTGTGTTTGTACCTTTTATATGTAAGTGAGGATAGACTGTAGTCTCCAAGGCTAGAAATTAAAATATTATGAGAATTGTCTGTACATTTTGAATAGAAGCGATCGGTGTATTGAAAGACAAGATCCTTAATGGTAGGTAAATTAAAATATGCATGTAGGTCTGATATCCATGTGTTTCTTGGGAAATTCCCTATCATTCGTAAGCATTTATTTTGTACTATTTGTAATTTTTTATAATTAGAAGTGCAAGTAGAGCTCCATACCGGACATGCGTACGTAATGATTGGCCTGATTGCCATGGTGTACAGTATAAACTTATTTTTTATATTCATATGATTACATCTATTAAATAGGGGATACAGTTGTGATATGGCAGAGTACGCTTGCTGGATTTTGCTATTGATGTGCTGAGTAAATGTGAGCTTTTTGTCAAGATATGCACCTAGGTATTTTATGAAGTTAGACCAGTCTATTATTTGTTCGTTAATAATTAATGGTTGGATGTCTCGTGGGCGTCGCTTGGTGAACAGAATGGCGGTCGTTTTTGAGTCATTGACTTTTATTCTCCATCGATGGAAATGTTTTTTTATTTTAATGAACGCAGATTCCAGTCGCTTTTTTATTGCACTGATTCTATAGGAAGAAGTCAAAATTGCGGTGTCATCTGCATATATGCTCAGAAGAATATTTTTAAGACGAGGGATGTCATTTATATACACAGAAAAAAGCACAGGACCTAACAGGGAACCCTGAGGGACTCCTGCGAGGATTTTTCTGATACTCGATTTCACATCGTTCACTTTAACATAAAAACTCCGGTTGCGGAGGTAAGACTGAATAATGAGAATTAGGTATTTGGGGAAATTATTTGAAACCAGTTTTGCATATTAAACCTTTATGCCATACGGTGTCAAAGCTTTTTCTATGTCGAGTGAGATCATTCCGGTATGCTTATTAAGATTATAATTGTCTGTTATATGTTCTGCTAGCCTCGTCAGTTGAGCTGTTGTGCTATGATGTTGTCGAAAACCGAATTGCTCATTAATAAGTATGTTATTATCACATAAATGTTTCTGGATGCGTTTTAAAATAACTTTCTCCGCTATTTTACTCAGAGAGTCTAGGAGACTAATTGGACGATAATTCTGCACTTGTGACCTGTTTTTACCAGGTTTGGGGAATGAGAGAAGCTGTGCTACTTTTCCACGAAGTCGGGAAGTGCGAAAAGATTAATATTTGATTAATTAATATCGTGACAGCTATAATGCACTTTTTAGGAAGCTGTTTTAGCACTAAATTAGAGATTCCATCATCACCCGGTGCTTTCCTATTTTTCTGCTTTTTAATAATAGATAATACTTCTCTGGGAGTGGCCAGATTACATGATCGAGATGTCTGTTTAGATCTTGAATCACCTTATCTACCTTCCGATCGTGATGTCTGTTGCCCAGGTTAATATTTTGAGTATGAGTAGTTTCGTAATGATCGGCCAGTGCTTCTGTCTTGTCTTGAAGTGAGTATGCTACTCCTGTGGACGTCTCTAGTGGAGGAATAGCATTTGATTTTCGTCGAAATCTTGACGCTGTTTTCCATAGAGAGTCTTTGGGTCTGAGGGTAGTAAGAAATGTATTCCAATTTGTGTTTCGCCAAGCATAAATGTCCCTCTTAATGCAATTACTTAAGTTGTTAAGTTTAGTTTTAAGATGTGGGTCGCGAGTCTGTTGCCATGTGCGTCTCCAAGCGTTTCGTAGTTTAATTTTTGCACGCAATTCGCATGGAAATTCTTTGCGATTGTGCATTAAAGGAGTTCTAGGAATTGCTGCGTCCATGCGTTTTGTATTCTAGAAGTAAGAACGTCGGTAAAATTATCAATGTCCGTTGCGTTATGTATTACTGGGTTAATTGGAACGTGTTTACTTATCTCTTCACGAAACAGCTTCCAGTTGGCACGTTTGTATTGATAAATAGTTTTATGCGGCACTGGGATGTATGCACTGTTGATATCAAACTGCACTGGGTTGTGATCCGATGACAAGATAGGGACAGAAGTAAGCTGTGACGAGTTGTTTACATTTTTCATGAGAGCAATATCAAGAACGCTTGGCCGGGCGAGTGCCCTGGTAGGATAGTACGTTGGCTCGGTTGGTGCTGCAATGATGTAGTTGTGATTAAAAGAATGCTCAAGTAAAGATAAGCCTTTACGGTTGTTCACCGGGCAATTCCATGCCACGTGTTTGGCGTTGACATCACCCATAATGATAACCTTGTTGCTGAGTTGAAGTAGTATCTGTAGGTCTCGCATGTTTAGGCTAACGCTGGGAGGATTGTACACAGACACTACAGTCATGGCATGCTGTGGATGTTCAACGTGTATGGCTACTGCTTCAATAAGAGTCAAAGGTGGAATTATTTGTTGGAAATGTCTAATGTTATTGTTTACAGCCAGGGCGACCCCACCCCCCGCACGATTTCTATCATTACGATACACTTGATATCCTGATAACTTTAGGGTATGTCGGTCCGTTAGTTTTGTTTCGCATAGACCTAGTATATGAATGTTCTGTTTCACTAAGACGGCTTCTAGCTCGGAGACCTTATCTTTTGTAGATATGGAGTTGCAGTTCCAGAAGAGAAAGTTAATTTGTGTGGAGTTAGCCATTTTTACTAAATAGCTCAAGAAAGCCTTCGATTAAGGCAACCATTTTAGATAAGGCGTGGTGTACTGTCACTAAATAAAACAATATTGAACTCACTTTGCTTTTCCATTCCATTGTAGTGTCTTACCGTTCTAGGTGGAAATGAATATTAATAAACGTCTATTCTTGCAGCCGGTTCATTAAAAAGTCCGGTGTGTCTTGATCGTCTTAATGGCGTGTTAAATGATATTAGTTCTAATAGATCGGTGCAGCTACCACGCTCTTCACTATTCTCTGGAGAAAGACAAGATCGGATGTTTCACGTCTATCCTCTAACGTTTGCAGATAGATGGATTTACAACAGGTTAATATAATCTATTATTATTATTATATTATCTCAAATCCCACCTTTGGATCGGAGAGAACATCAGTTTGACTCCTTTGCCATCACTTGGACAACATCGCGGTCATGCCATTTTCTGCCATCATCTCCATGCAGCTTGCGAATATGTCAAACATTTTGCTTTTACACAGCAGTAATGTGGGATACTGATTTTTTTTTTAAATCATTATTACCTTTAAAATGTGTTTCGCAACGATGGGTAATAGGTGATCATAATAAGTTCCACCCAAGGCTTCAAGTAGAGATTGCGTTAGATGTGGCAGTCTCAGTTCATGTGTTGGTCTAGTATAGTCACGCCAAGATATTGAGTCTGGTCTACTTTTTCATTTGTTTTGCAGTCACATGCAACTGTATATAGTGGTGCAGGTATTTGTATGGATTTGGAGGTAGTAGTCGATTATGGGTTGGTCTCTGTTTCTGTGGGAGAGAATGCAATGTAAAATGTTTTATCTCCGTTAAGAGTAAGTATTTGTATATTATCTAGGGCGACGGTCGTCGCCCGGCAGACAAGCGATGCGATGCTTAGGCGACACCAAACTCCGGCCCTATATACAGCTACCAGAGTTGGGGGGTTTTCAGCTATCTGCACACGCCGCCCCGAAAGAGTTACAATCTTGAAACTCGGTATATGACCTGGTATGTGGTCCATGACATACCAAAAAAAAAATCAACCCGATCCGACAACTCGTTCTGTGTTAAAAAAGGCTCTCAACATCGTCAAATTCCTTAAGGCTGGCTGGTGGTTGGGTGGGTGGGTGGCTGGCTGGCTGGCTGGCTAGGAGTTCTCCGCGGAGATTTCTTTAGCCTACAGAGAAAACGGTAAATCTTAGAACTATGAAACTTGGACCACACTTAGGTGTATTTCAGACGCAGTGCCTTTTGCTTTCAAAACCAAAATCGGGTAACAGGGACCGGAGAAAATCAAAATTTGGATGATAATCAAAACGCGTAATTACCAAGGCGTGGTAATTTGTACAAACTTGAAATTTAACATGCTATTAACCATTATAAATATCTTGCGTCCAAAACACAAGGGGCTAAATTTGGGATGACCATGGCCCAAAAATGACAAAAATCATATCTGAACTTTAAGAAATGAATCATTCAAAGAAAACGCTACAACTGAGATGTTTCAAACGTGGAATACATTTTGATATCTCTCATTCTTTATCACTTTTGAATATGGAAAGCAAAATTGGTTAACGGGTACCGGAAAAAAACCAAAATTATCAAAAGTAGGTAATTCCGTACTCTTATGAATAATACGCTTTACCGAGAAAACGGTTCATCTTAGAACTTTGAAACTTGGGCCACACTCAGATGTACCTCATATAACAAAAACCGGGCAATTGGGACCGGGGAAAATCAAAATCAAAATCAAAATCAAAACGCGTAATTACTCAGGCGTAGTAATTTGTACAAGCTTGAAATTAAACATGCTCTTAACCATTATAAATATCAAGTGCTTATGCTAGTGCGTTGGTCTTGTTGTTAGCGTATCTGCTTCCAATGCAGAAGGGCCAGGGTTCGATTCCCGCTAAAGTCAGAAGTTTTTTAACTTCTGATTTGGACTTAAGTCTATCAGTTCTTGTCTTAGGAGTTTGTAAACGGTGACTTTGGAGCCGTCCTAGCAAAATCAAAACGCGTAATTACTCAGGCGTAGTAATTTGTATACAAGCTTGAAATTAAACATGCTCTTAACCATTATAAATATCTAGTGCTTATGCTAGTGCGTTGGTCTTGTTGTTAGCGTATCTGCTTCCAATGCAGAAGGGCCAGGGTTCGATTCCCGCTAAAGTCAGAAGTTTTTTAACTTCTGATTTGGACTTAAGTCTATCAGTTCTTGTCTTAGGAGTTTGTAAATGATGACTTTGGAGCCATCCTAGCAACGAAGCACATAATAAATTTCAGAGTTGTTCTGAATCGGCCTTGTTGATTCTGGCGTTGATTCGCGGGTGTTCACACTGTCCATACCACTGATTGATATATTTCCTATTAAAAATATCGATCTTTGGTTGGTTATCGCTCACTCGTCGATTGCGTCGGGGCCTGCAGGGTTGGCTTGGTCGCTTTGATTTAAAGTCCCCCACTGAAAATCTGTTATATAACTGAGTGGGTAGTCTGTAAATAAAAATTTATTTATTTATTTATTTATTTAAGGGGTATCTTTGGGGGGACCGTGGGCCCAAAAATGTAAAAAAACAACTTTGAACTCAACAAATTTAATCATTCACACCTTGATAGCGAACGAACAACAAAAAGATGTAATATCCAACCAAATACAAAAATTTGTAAAAAAAAAAAAACGGCAGCCAAGCTCTCCTTCAAAAGTCTTCGGCTGTGAATGCTGTGAGATATAGAAGTTGAGCCAAGCTTTTTATTCTTTCTCCCTAGTTTCGCTTTTAAAATAAGTAAGATCATTTCGCCTGTTGACGAGCGCCAAGCCAACGATTTTTGTGGTAAAAAAGTAAAATTTTTAAACTCGAAATCATAAAAAAAATGGCTTGGCCATTGAATTTGGTTCATGGCCAAGAATTTTTTTTATGATTTTGAGTTTAAAAATTTTACTTTTTTACCACAAAAATCGTTGGCTTGGCGCTCGTCAACAGGCGAAATGATCTTACTCATTTTCAAAGCGAAACAAGGGAGAAAGAATAAAAAGCTTGGCTCAACTTCTATATCTCACAGCATTCACTGCCGAAGACTTTTGAAGGAGAGCTTGGCTCCCGTTTTTTTTTTTACAAATTTTTGTATTTGGTTGGATAATATCTACAACGAAGAGAAAAGGTTGTTCCCAGATGTAACGCATGTGACGTACGTATAAACATCATATGATAGTAGAATGTACCTTATACAATGACTTTCGCATACAGTTTGATCTCTCACAGTTACATAAATAACATCTTTAAATATAACGGCGACAAATTTTCTAATATTGCGTTGAAAGTGATTTATTTTATAAAATTTAATTCCCGTGAAACACATAAAAATATTATTCAAATAAATCATTTTTCTTTTGTCACCACTATCTCAATCATTTTTTATTTTATTTTATATACTTAAAGAAAACAATATCTTTAAACACACCATAAACGAATGGCATTGGTTTACAATTTTCACAGGTGGCGTAATGTGACCTATTTGGTTAAAAGATTTCTACTTTCCCCACGTCGTCGTCCAAGTCCCTTTGCTAACCCGCCCTTTGGGCTTTTAGCTCTAGAAAGTCGTATTCATAGTCATAAGAAAGGGAGCCTAAAGCGCGGCGTGTGATATTGTTTACACGGGAAACGCATGCGCCTCTGTAGAAAGGGGGACCTACACCCTTTGCTCGACGCTTGATTCCTTGTTGTTCGACTGATTTCTTGTCGTCTCTGTTGTTTATTTCGGGAGATAATTCGCTTTCATCCGTTCAGCTTGTCAGTGTCAATCTCACAGTTAGGCTTTATCACGAAGACGGGACCTACCCTATATAGTTTTTCTCTTTTTTACTCAATGCGCCTATTCTAGGCCTCGGCCTAGGTTATTTATTTTTTTTTTTTATTTTTTTATTATTTTTATTTATTTATTTATTTATTTAACGTCTATCCTATTCAGTTAAAAAAACTAATTTACAAAGGAGGACAACTTAATTAAACTAATAACATAAATGCAGACACTGTCAGAAATATCGTTCAGTATTGTAAAGAAAATATCAAGGCTGCAGTGAAATATAAACATCTGTTTTATTGTTAGGAAGATCACTTGTTTCTGTTGGATGTATCCATGCAAGGTGGAGTCAATAAAGTTTTCTTGTGCAGTTATATTAAAGTATTTCTTTTATATACTTTTTAAGTTATTTTAAGTAATTTAAAACACCGATCCCGCTGACAGGTTATGGGGCCCAGAACGTGAGTTGTGTTTATTAATTATAATAACCAGGAGGTGATAACTTGTGTGTGGAGAAAAACAAGCTCCTTTTGTTCTGAGCTGGTAAGTCTAGTGTGTAGGCTATACTAGGACCTAATAAAGATGACGACAACAGGCAGTGAGGAGACCCGTTGTACTAAGCTTGATGGAGATAATTACCACTCGTGGGCAATTAGGGTGAAAGGACTATGCATGAAGGGAGGTTGCGGGGAGGCAATAACAGGGTTTGAATGTGAAGAAGTTGGTGGAAATGAAACAGCGATTGAGACGCGAAGAAGGACAAAACCTAGACCATGCAGCGTTGGCTATCATGTTAACTACTGTAAATAATGCACATCTCGACGACATCGCAGAGTGTGAAACAGCCAAGGAAGCCTGGGATACATTAGAAGGGGTATGTACAACTATGGGCTACTGCATCAAACAATGTTTCTAGAGAATTAGTCCTTGCAAAGAAAACAGACACAGTTAGCATGCATGATTACATAGGTAGAATAAATGTTTAAACAGAAAAATAAAGAAGTCTGGTCTAACCTTCACAGACAGGCAATTGTCATCTTTTTACTTGCTGGTTTCCCACGTGATGGATACGGAGGTCTTATTAGAACCTGGAGCACGAAGAGAGTGTTTTAACTACAAAATTTGTCAAGGCCAAATTGCTCTTGGAAGAGAAAAGAATGAAGAGAGAAAATGTAGATCACGAAGAAGAACACAAAGCCCTTCGAGACTAAGAGAGAACTGCAAGAGATTTCCCCAAAGAAGAATCCCCTAAGAGAGAAAATTCAGAGGATTCGTACCAGAACAACACAGTGGCAGTAGGCCTAAAAAAGGGAAAAACTATCGAAGTTTTTGGTGTTATGCATGTGGAGGCAAAGGTCATATTTCTAAAAATTGCCCCAAGGGTTTTAAGTGAATTGGAGAAAGGAGAGGCAGGAACCTCAAAGAAGACATCGGCTTCAGTTGCTACAAGGGAGTACATGGCACTGACAGCCCAGAGCAGTAGAAAAAAACCAAAGTGAAGGAGTGTGGTTGTTTTTATTCCGGAGCCTGGGTCATATGACCCCACGTAGAGGGTTTGATTAGGAAATCGTTCCCCTGATGGAGAAGTAGCGATAGGTAATGGTTCACCCTTGTAAATTGAAGGAAAGAGATCAGTACTGTTGCACATTTCAGGTGAATGTGGAGGTTGGGGTCTCGAATTTAAAAATGTTCTATATGTACCAGAGTTACATGACAACCTGATTTCCCAAGGAACTTTAGAAGAGAAAGGATTCAGAATAACTGCCTACAATGGAGTGTCAAGTGTGTTACAGGAGAGAAAGAGATACTTCGAGCTTTGAGAATCGGCAAAATGTATTAGTAACCATGAAGGAGGAGAATGTACCGCATCACTAAAGTCAGTTTATAACAAGGGAAATGAGAAAGGCGTCAGAGTAACCATAGGGATCTGGCATGACAGATTGGGCCATCTACACGGCGAAGCTCTCGACAAGATCGAACCATTATCAGAAGAAGTTAAATAAAAGAAGAGAAGCCAATCGATTGTGAAGTTTGTATTCAGGGAGATGAGGCACCGCAAGTTCCCAGATGAAGAAGGAGGAACACTGAAACATTTACACAGGAATACATCTGATGTGTGGGCCCATCTACGATCAATAGGAGGCAAAAAGTATTTTGTGACTTCATTGACAACTTCTTCAATTATGAGTCACTGTTTTAAACCAAGTAGTAAAGCTTTCCCAAACAGTAAAAGTTTGATTTTTGATGAGGGGAAGAATCACAGGGAGGAGAAGTGAGCTAAGGGAGGAGATACGACAGGAAAAGAGATTGAGCTAGGGAGGATTTCGACAGGAATCGGAGATAGAAGAGCCAGAGAGAAAAAGCGATTTCTTGAAGAGAGACGAAATTGAACATCTCAAGACGAATTCCGACATTACTAGAAGAGAGCTAAAAACAACAGAGCCACGCCGTTCAGCAAGAAACAAGGAAATAAAATTATCCTTATGCAAGGAGCTCAAATCCCGGAAGAAGAAGTCATAATTCCAAGAAACGCAGTCGCAAAACTCGTAATGGCAAGCTCAGGAATGGCAGAGCCCCTGGATGAAGAAATCCAAACATGTACAGGGAAACAGCTTGGGAATAGGAAGAGACCAAAGGGAAGCAAATATTGTAGGGTGTATGGTATTGCGTCAAGAAGAATCAAATAGACAATCTTTAAATTTCAAAACAAGAAATGTCGCACAGGCTTTAAACGATAGGAGTGTAGATTACGGAAAACCTTCAGTCCGGGAATAAGAGAACAAGTCTTCGTATTCTAATGGCATTAGCTATTTAAAATGAGTGGGGAAAAGGGGCAAGTTGATTTATAGTGCTTTCCTCAACATACTTTGAAGGGTTTCCCGTTTACATGGATCACCGCCTTGCTTTGAAAGGGGAAAGAGTGCCCAACATTTGTTTGCAACTAAACAAAAGCCTCATGGGCTCAAACAATCTGGTCGAAACTGGGAATAACCACCTAAATGCTGTTTAACAAAAATGGGTTGTAAACATGTTAGCTGATCCTTGTGTGTACAGAAAGGGGAACAAAATAGGTGTGACTTATGATATAAAAATGGGGAAAAAGCGCAGATATACAACTGAAAATGAGTTGTTTAAGTGCATGGAAATGAAAGATCTGGTCTGTATCAGTATTGTTACATTAACAAATTACTAGACCAATCAAAAATAGACTTTTAATCAATCAGAAAATTACATGAAAGTGTATTAGTGGAAATTTATATGTCGGAATGCAGGGGGTTACAAGCCCCTCGAGCTAAAAAGTGTTAGGGCAGAACCTTCAGAGGAGAACGTTTGAAAGCTCACTTAAAACCCAAAGGGGAATGGATGTATGCTGTACATTGCCGGTGGTACCAGACCAGATATATAAACGCTGTATGCGGTTGAGCCAGTACTGTGAAAACCGACAAAAGAAGACTGGGCAAATGTCAAGCATGTGCTGCGTTACTGCAGCAACAAAAGATATCGGGCTGAAAATTCAAGGTGGACAGCCCATCAGTGTATGCAGACGCAATTGGGCAAACGACAAGTCCGATGCAAGATCCATCAGTGGGTATGTGGTGACCTTGGCAGGAGGTGCCATAAGTTGGAGGAGCAGAAAACAGTCGGGAGTAAGCCACATCGACCACTCATGCCGAATACATGTCAATGTATGAAGCAGTGACTGAGGTAGTATGGATAAAATCATTGTTGAAGGAATTGGGTCAGGATAAATTTGTTCAAATCCCATGTGTAATCAATGCAGATAACACAGGAGCTATGAGTGTAGCACAAAATAATTCTGTATCAGATAGGAGTAAACATATAAATGTAAAATATCACTACATAAGAGAAATGATTAAGTCAGGTGATATTGTTTTCAAATATGTGAGCTCAAATGAGAACTTGGCAGACTTGTTAACTAAACCTTTAGCAGGATCAAAGACGAGAAAATTCTCAGATATGATTGGAGTGAAGTAGATACATGGTTCAAAGCCTAAGTTGTCAATGAGTTATACAAGGTTCTTTATAATAATGTCCGAGGGGAGGTGTCAGAAATATCGTTCAGTATTGTAAAGAAAATATCAAGGCTGCAGTGAAATATAAACATCTGTTTTATTGTTAGGAAGATCACTTGTTTCTGTTGGATGTATCCATGCAAGGTGGAGTCAATAAAGTTTTTCTTGTGCAGTTATATTAAAAGTATTTCTTTTATATACTTTTAAGTTATTTTAAGTAATTTAAAACACCGATCCCGCTGACAGACACACATTGAACTTCATTTAAGGAAATATTTGAAATAGTAATATTACAACAACAATGCGCTAAAACACGACAATTTTGGTAACAAATAAAAAGGATATTAATAGCAATAAACTACTAATCTACTCACTACTTACTTCCTAACTGTTGACGCACCCTTAATCCAAATAAACGAAAAAAAAACTTAACCGACATGGTTTTCAGGGTCACATGTGTACTTTGCCGTGTCATGTTTGATGTTGTGCTAGAACAAGATTCAAGTAATGTGAGATGGCAGTTTATCGTTCGATCATATCTTGCTTGCATGCTCACTCAATCTGAATATTTAAAATAATTTTGCCAATTAAGATATGGTAGACAAATATTGACACTATTGTGCAGTGCGTAGCGTTCGCGCAATCCTCTTTATACGCGCCGAGACCCGGCACCTCCACCATAGGATTGGCACAAAGGACTTTAGATCATTTACAATCGAATTTAGTTAGAAAAAAATTTAATTCCTTGGTTCTAGGTTTACCTATTCACCTTCTTTGTATGGTATGTTTATCCATTAAGACATAGCATCGTACAGGTCCCACTTCTGCGTTTATTTGGCTGCTGAGCCGCTCAGAGGTGGTTTCGTGATAGCCTCCGTTCTCGGGTGTAGCTCGCTGAACAAAACATTCTTGAGTGACCATGTCTGTGTCCCGTGGCTGGTTCTGACCAGCATGAACCCCTCCTCCCTATATCCCCTAGAAAATTAGATAGAGTGGAGCATCATGACCAAACGGTTGACGCGACCTAAATCCAAATAAACTCAACTAAAGAAGTCGACGACCGTAACAACACAAACGATGACAAAGACGATGACAACCACCACGTGAGTACCCCCCTTTCCTTCCTCCTGCCCTTACGGAGGCTTGTTCTGACCAGCAAATGGACTTTACCAACTAAAATAGTTTCACATTAAAATGATAAGTTGCATAAAACAGTTGCGCACTATTTTCTTGTGCGGCGAACCACAAACGCGTTATTCGCCGCAGCCGCGTAGGAAAATTATGTCCAGTATTTAACAAGCGGTGCATAATGCATTGTTGATGAATCAACATCCGACGCCATCTTTGTCTGTCTTGGTCGCATTTCGCACTTTCCAAGTCGTGTTTTTATTTCTCTGGACTAAAATACATTCATTTTGAAATTCGGGAAGAAGATTTAATCAATATTAGTGTTGGTTATAACGAAGAAATTCCGTCTACGTTTTGAATGTTGTTTGTTGGAGTGATTTCTGAGAGATTAGAAAAATACCATTGATTTGGTCATCGTGTAGTCGTCTAGACCAGGGCCTTGGCTGGTTGGTTTTATCATCTGCCGACAATAGGCCCGATTGGCTTGGTTCACTCGGTAGTTGGCCCGGTTGACCCTGGACTTGCTCGCGGTTGGAATCGTGCCCAACAAGTGAAGACGGTGTTTCCAGTTTAAAATATCGGTCTGTGCTTGGACAATGCTCGATCGTCGCTGGTGGCAGCGTCGACAGGGTTTGCTTAGTTCTCTCTTTTATTAGCGTCGTTGATCTTTGATTGTTGAATCGAAGTAATTTAAATTAACTAATTTAATTGTCAAAAACATAAATAAATTATTCGAATAAAGAATTTTTATCGCTTTCAACTCTAAAATAACTTTCCCTCCTCTTATAAATTAAAGAAACAAATTAAAATCCTTCGACAACAAATACTAACCAGTTGAAGCGCCCTAGCTTCTCACGTTGTCGTAGTTGTATAGGCCAACTATATTGTTAAGGAGAATTTAATTTCGAACATACTGTAAACGCGTTATTATAGAGAAGAATAAGGGTAAGCCTGTGAGCCAAAGACGTCTTCACAACACCTGTGAACATAGTTCTTACTGCGCCATCGATCGCCAAGCATCTCCTACTGCGTCCACAAACATCCAGAACAATCTATATTGCATCATGTGAACTATGTCGGGAACATCCAATCTCATGGCGAACTGCGCGGACATTCTGCGAGCTACTACTGAAGGGAGAGGTCGTGTCGCTGGATCATGGCTTGACCGAGCCTCACCTGGGATCTAGGGCCTACAGAACTGGAGGATGGTTGCTTACACCTTTGTCGGACATCTACAGTAAACATTCAACACACATTCTACATATAATCTACATGCGTACGATATTCTACGAGAACCTGTAAGTAAAGGGAAACGGATTCTTCCTTGGCGTAGAGGCTAGGTCAACACCATTGTCGATAGTCTCCAATCTAGGTGCCCGTTAGGGCCCGCAGCCAAGCCGCGGTGCGCTACACCTCAAGCACCTTATACACCAAGCAGAGTTGGGGTGATTTCGAGGTGTTACCCAGCCGTCATGTAACGTGATTGAACTTGAAAACTATCACAATCGAGGGATTTAGGTACCTGACAACACCTGCCAAATTTTAATTGGGGTACGACCATTCCTTCTAGGTGAAAAAATGGCTTGAAACATGCTCAAAATCACTTTAAGGATGTTAGCTACTACTACCTTACTACTACTACTACTACTACTACTACTACTACTACTGTACTAACATCTAATACGTCGGCCCGCGATTCTGACCAGACGGGTGGACTACCATGTTCATATTTTACTTGGACATTAAGGTTATAGTAATATAGTCTCTTTTGAAAAAAAAGTTGAAAAAGTTCGTTGGAAGGCTTCCAAATAAGGTTTTAAAATAAGCCTTAAACACTAGGCATACAATCAACAAGTAACCATAGTTACTTGACACTTGTTGACGGTATACAGTCAGAGTTAGGCGGGAAAGTGCGATACGTAAACAAATGGCGGACATTTTAAATTTTGCTTCTATGAGTGAAACGAGAAAAGTTGTCATTATACTCTCATAAAACAAATCAGAAACCGTCCCTGGCCTAGGCCCAGATGTAGAAAATCATTTATAATACAACAGTGTAGGTCTAAAGTTCAATTAGGCTATAGGACTAGATAAAATTATTTATTTATTTATTTATTTATTTATTTAACGTCTATCCTATTCAGTTATAAAAACTGATTTACAAAGGAGGACAACTAAATAAATCTAATTACATAGATGCAGACACAACAATGAACTACATTTAAGTAAATATTTGAAATAGTCATATTACAATGCATTAAATACTCAACAAATTTGATAACAAATAAAAAGGATATTAAATGCAATTTATAAATGAATCGAATATATAAAAAAAAGGGGGTGGGGAATTAAAGAAAAGAAAAAAGAAAGAAAAAAGAAAAAAAAGAAAAAAGAAAAAAGAAAAAAGAAAGAATAAAGAAGGAAAAAAGGAAAAAAAGAAAAAATAAAGAAAAAAAACATTAAAAAAGAAAAAAAACGAAAAGAAAAAACTGATTTATTAGACGATCCCACTCAAACGAATATGAGGTTTGCCAAAATCAGGAACAGCAAATCAGGGAGTAACCAATCTTTCGCGGAAGAAACCACCGAACGCGAATCTTCATTCTTGTGTTCAACCATCATTCTTGTGTTCAAATCTTGATAACAATTTAGTACAAAAGATCTTGACTTTAATATATAATTATATCAGATATATAATTATTTAAAATTGTTCAAGTCAAAACTGATCACAGCAATGATACGGACACTAACTCAAGTTGCAAGTTCCACCAGTGGGCGGCAACCAGACAATCTAGGCAGAAAAATATCAATTGAAAATACATTGAATACATCAAAATCAAAGCAATAATAAACAAACAAAGAAAACAACAAAACCATAAATAAGAACATGTGAATATAAATTAACATTACATAAACACAGTGACAATGCCCACAAATAAATAGTAAAAATCAATTCTTCTTTGTTCTTCGTTCATTATCATTGCTTCAATTTTACTTTTAAATTGTACTATTCCTAGCTCAGTAAACTGGCTTCTAATATCATAAGAAATTGAATTCCAAAAGGATACTCCTCTGTACAAGAATGACTTTCTTAATGATTCAGAATTTAATTTAGGAACTTTCAAAGAGTTTCATTAGAATAGAATTTCTATCACGATCAACAAATTGAAAATATTGGTAAAATACCTGAATACATACCTTTCAATACTTTGTATGTATTTACCAGTACGCTATATTTCATTCTTTCCTCAATCGTGAAGCAATCAGATTGTAAATCTTGGCTTATAGGAATTGAATCAACAGATGGTCAATTCTCTTCTGAAGTACAACATATTCGGTAGAAGGTCTTACTTGCCCAAACCACTAAACAATAATCAATAATAGAGTGAATGTAAGAATCTACAAGTAACTTTTAACATTTCTCTCTGTTACAAACCTCTCATTCTACTTATATTCCTATTGCTGATGATACTTTATTACATACATATTCATAATGTTTCTTAAAATTTAAATTACAATCTAAGAAAACTCCAAGATATTTAAATTCATATACTCTAGAAATTAGCTTACCATTACAATTCAACGTCAAATGAATATCATTCATGCTTTTATCATTAGCCTTATGAAAAATCATAAAATTTGTTTTACTATAATTAATATCAAGTTCCTGAGTTTTAAACCAATCATCCATCCTCTTTAAAACTTCTTGAAGACGTCTTACAATCTCTTCAACATCCGCACCTTCTAAATAAAAGACCAAGTCATCAGCATATAAAATATAATTGATTCCTCCCATTATAGTAGATATATCATCTATGTAAAGAATAAATAAAGGGGTCCTAATTTGATCCTTGTGGTACTCCACAAAATATATTGAATACTTTTGAACTATATTTTGCAAGATTGATAAACATTTTTCTTTTAAAAAGTAATCCGTCTAATATTGATAACAAATAAGGACTTATGTTATACTGGTTTTTAGTTTTATTAAAGAGGTAAAAAAGGTACTGACATCAAATGCTTTCCTAAGATCAACAAAAACAGCTTCCAACCTTACCATTCCGCTTGTCAATCCCTTTATAGATAAAATCTGTAAATGCTAGAAGGGCACTTTGCGTTGATCTACCTTTCCTAAAACCATGTTGGTTTTCACTTAAACCTTCAGATGCATCCACTTCATGTAATAACCTCATGTGCAAATATTTTTCAATAATTTTCCCTGCAATTGGAAGAGTTGATATAGGTCGATAAGAATTCCTATCACTCTTTTTACCTTTACCCTTATAATAGTGTTACCCTTGCCAATTTCAGCTGTGTTGGGAAATCACCTACCAAGAAAGAAATGGAAATTAGATACGCTAATAATCCGACTATTGATGCGCATTTCTTGAATACTATGCATGGAATCTCTTGAAGGGTTGTCGAGCTTTTAATTTTAAGGTGTTTAATTGCTGAAATGACTTCTTCATTAGTTACCTTTACATGCGGAGATCATCTGCTTCTTTTCTATTTAAATCTTTAAACTTACCAATTTCACTGGAAAATCTACATCGTTTCACAACAAAACTTTTCTGTAACAAACAGCAAATGTCAGATTAGACGTGTAGGATACCCATTCTCTGTCAATGAGGCTATGCTACACTCATTTTTCACTTTGTTACCTGTCACTTATTATAAACTGACCATAAAGATTTTGAAGAAATATCATTATCAAAAGAAGACTTAAAATGCTCACGCTTAGAAAAACGAATCTGATTATTTACATTATTTCTAACTTTCTTGTATTCTCCCACGTTGATGGCCTTCTAAAAATTCTGAATTCTTTGCGCAAGTGGTCTCTCCTATGCATGGATTTCTATATCTGCTGTTAACCATGGGCCTGGTTTTCCTTTAACTCTTAATTTCAAGGGGGTTGCATGCTTATTTAGAGTTTCCACGGTTACTTTAACAACATTTCTAATTTATCATCGGAACTTACCGCCATACAATTTGGTCAATGGGACCACTTGATATATCTTCATTACCTGCTTCCAATCAACATTCTATAATTTCTAGTATTTACAAATTTAGGAAGAAACTTTGGCTGATTAATCTTACGAACACAATAAAGTAATTCATGATCACTAATCCTACA
Organism: Sweltsa coloradensis; assembly: GCA_024449915.1. Classification (NCBI taxonomy): domain Eukaryota; kingdom Metazoa; phylum Arthropoda; class Insecta; order Plecoptera; family Chloroperlidae; genus Sweltsa; species Sweltsa coloradensis. The sequence goes on from JAMZAV010003838.1 coordinate 51,137, forward strand.
CTTATAAGACCTGACTGAATAATATTTTCATTGTGATTTACATAAACATGATCAATTAAAGTAGCTGACCTATTATTAACCCTAGTAACAGATTTTATCAATTGCACCAATCCATGTGATCTAGTGAGAATTTTGAAATGATTTACTGGTAATGTCTTCTTACTCAAATCAATGTTGAAATCACCTAGAAAAAATAATTCATTAGCTTCCAACTTTAAATTATTTACTAAACTATCAAAACAATCTGAAATTCTTCTAACTTTACGTGTGGAGCTTTATAAACTGCTGTAAAAATCATTGGTTTTACATTTGGAAGCCAGAATTTAACTGACTGCAACTCTACATCCATCGGAAATTTAACTTTACACTCAACTACACTTGACATGAACTTCTCAGCAATATAAATAACTAACCCTCCCCTACCCTTTCATGATCAAATCTAAGCATTTTATAATTGTCAACGAGTAATAAAACCATCTGGACAGATTCATCTAAATATTTTCACAGCAAGCAAATATATCAAAATTGGTACGTGTCAAGAATAACCCTCAACTGATCTATATACTTATCCAACTTACGTATATTAAGATGTCCAAGCTTCATTCCTTTTTGCAATACTGGTAAACCTTTAGCAACATCATCATTACTTTGAGACTTTTCGTCGACATCATGATTAAAAAGATCGTGTACACTTAGAGGGGGAAATAAACAATTCATACAGTACCATCTCGGCGAAACTCTTCTTGTTCTAATCTTCAGTTCATAGACATCTTGAACACCACATTGGAGACACTTGCTGGTATTCCAATTGACTATACACTTATTGCATTCCCATCGTCCAAGCAATGAATCGAATGTCTCATGCTCATATTTATACACATTCGATGAAAAAAGCTTTACATACGTAACACTTTAGGCTTTTATTTTTATATTTCTTCTGCAACTTACACACGTACAATACTTAACCATTCTGAATGAAAATGAATCACTATTTAAAATCGAAAAGGTCTTATATAATTCAATTAACCTTATTCTGCTGTCAAAAAGTGTAAACAAATAATATTGACACTTGGCTATAAACAAAATAACAAACTTTAAAGTACTTATGAGGTTCCCTCAGTAATTTAAAGACTTTAAATCCCCACAAATCTGTAAAATAATGAACGGAGTTTACGTCAACTACTAAGTATTATACTATAATAGATATATAATACCTTGTCTTAGGTACAAGTAAGGTTTAAAAATGATTTTAAATCTAATATGAACTATTTACTTCTGTCAGAATCAAATAAACTTCAATTGTCTATGTTATTTTTCAGCTTTACCCACACAATTGAGTAAAACAACTAATTATGCTGTAAATAATGAAACTAAAACTTCCCTTCAATGTCACTCGTAGTATAATTCTAGAAGATCAGATGCGTCAAAATTTGATATGGGTTTCTTGTATTTCCGTGTAAAGATAGAAAATTATCAGGAGATTTTCTAAGCTTGACAGATTGGAAAAAAGACAATACTTACATACTTACATTACATGTTTGACAAGCCTAGCCAACCCGATGCCAGCACAACCTTGTTCTAACACACTTTCCGCACAAATAACTAGTTTTGATTACTTAAAACCAAATGCAGATAAACAATAGTATGATTGTCCACCTAGGCTATACAAAAATGTTCGGAAATAGAACACATATTCTTTTCTATTTAGCCATGTTGAGCCATGATCAAAGTCAGCTTGCTGCTACACACAATGTCGAAGCAAGGTGTCGAATATGAGCTTGCTCATCTGTTTGTTTACATAATTGCAACAATCAAATCATTTCATGCAACTCGTCTTTCGATTGGCCCGCGTTTATGAAGGCACTGCCATCTAGAATAAATAGAACTTTTTCGAGCTCTTTGCTATACGCAAATCTTTTTAAAGTGTCTGGATTTCGTGAACCTCACCCCACGTGAATAACAGCAATACTCTTTCAACTCACAACCCATGACGTTTTCTACGATACCGTTCAAGAATACCAATTCCTTCGAAAACGAAAACGACTTCGTTTTCAAATTGCGTTTTCAACTCATCTCCCACGAACTCAAGAATTGGGGTCCAGTCCTTATACCGTCGTTATACCATGGTTATACCACCTATACCCAGGATGTACATGAATCCGGGTCTAGATATTTTACATCCTATATTGATATTGCTAATACCATAGAAATTAAATCAACTTTGATAAAATTATTCAATTTTAACATATAATTTTGCAATGGAACTTAAAAAAGTAATGAGATCACACACATAACAATAACATGTAGAAATACAGCCAAACCTTACACATTCAAAAGAAATGAGATCTAAAAAAAGGGCCAAGCTCATCTACCCTTCCACATTTGCGCATTCTTAATTCATAAACGTACAGTGTCCTATAACAGCATCCTCGAAAAGCTTGGCAAAATAAAATTTGCATGTTATTACGTTTAAATTATTTAGAAAAAAGAACTTGGTTGAACTATTACGTTTAAATTAATAATCGCAAATTCTATTTTGCCAAGCTTTTCGAGGATGCTGTTATGGGACACTGTACGTTTATGAATTAAGAATGCGCAAATGTGGAAGGGTAGATGAGCTTGGCCCTTTTTTAGATCTCATTTCTTTTGAGTGTGTAAGGTTTGGCTGTATTTCTACAAGTTTTTGTTATGTGTGTGTTCTACCTACATAAAAACTACATAAACAACAAAGAACTAACGAACTGGTAAAGTAGAACATTATCATAATTATTGTAACAACGCTAAACAACTTTGAAAGCAGTGTGAATACTTAATCTTTTAGGCTGACCTAACTCTTGCGTCGCGCATACCGATTGCTACTACACGAGCTAAAACATGACTTTTCAAAATATTAATAAACTGACTCCTTTAAGTATCCTAAGGGCGATAAAACACTGGGACGTTATTATTATTTCAACAAATCAAGCTACAAAGTACAATGTACACTCAACATGTTGAAGAGAATCAGAGAGGGCATAGCCCCCCGTGAATCTCTAGCTTGATCAAATTTAAGCCAAAAGTTCTTTGTATTTAATTATGTACTGTCATTTAAAATATTTGACTGTTTTTTGTGTGAATAACTTGTAACTTGTATTAATTCAATATACTTGTCAATTTAAATTTAAAGTGTAACCTATAATTGTATTTTCTTCCTGCTCACTAACATTGCATTTCCCAATTATTATCATTTTAGATCAATTGAAGTACCATGCGTATTCTACCGACTGACAGCCGTGGTAACCTGAAAGTCTTTTTTATTGTATTTTGTATTTATAGTGTGGAATTTAGTGGTAGCTTTACAGTTATATAGTATTTTACTCACTGAAACCAGAGGCAAGTTCTGGCAAAGGTCGTCGTCAGTGACCTATTCCCTCTATTGACGACCTTTCCGACGAAAACGACGGTGACGAAAATTACACTACGAAGGATGACACAGACGATGAAGACTATTACGTGGAAACAAATCTCCTGCTTTCCAACTCCCCCCCCCATCTACCCGGGCTGGCTCTGACCAGCATGGGCCTTACCTCCCAATATCCCCTAGGCTAAAGTGGTGCATTATGAACTAACGGCTGATGCGCCCTTATCCGAATTAAATTTAATAAACAAATGTGATACCTAGCGCACGTTATTAATCTCTCCTGAACAGATGAAGTTCGTCATCAAATTCTCGGCAACAAACTAATTCTTATACGAAGTGGTTTGTACAACCAACTTTAGTAACATCCTAAAATAAATTATTCTTTTTGTCAGTTAATAATATAAATTTCAATATTGTTGTGAAATAACATCTTAATAATAGAGAATCTGTTATAATCTATATTCCCCGAAACTAGAGGCGAGTTCTGTCAATCGTCGTCGGGGACAATTCCCCCTGCCCTTGACGACATCCCCGACGACGATGACAATCAAACAACGAACGATGACAAAGACGATGACGAACCCGACGTCAGAAACCCCCTTTCTTCCCCTTACCGTGGCTGTTTCGACCAGCATGGACTCTCCAAATAGCACAGAAAATGTGTGCGCTTATGGGCCATCAGCGGCAAAGTGATGGCAAAGTTTTGCGTTGATGGGACGCCTATGGCCCATAAGCACACAACCGACAGTCGTCGCTGCAAAAGTTTTGCGTTGATGGGCCGCCTATGGGCCATAAGCACACAACCGACAGGTGGCGAACAGTAGGCGGCCCTCCTATGGCCCATAAGCACACAACCGACAGGCGGCGAACAGTAGGCGGCCCGCCTATGGCCCATAAGCACACAACCGACGGAATCTAATGAGAGTATATAACACATTTGATGATGGATTAAAAGGAATAATTTAATTGTCATTATTTCATCATGTTACGCTAATCATTCTCGCTCTTCTTCGTCGATTTAAGGAATATTGACGCTCTCACATCCAAGGCATATCATTTTAGTATCATTTAAACTTATTATTTGATAATATTAATATTATGATAATTATTATTATAATTATATCATTCCGATACCGAATACTCCACGTAGGGTTTCCTAAATAATACTTTGATTATTGCATGCAATCGGCATATGTTTATAAAAACGGTCATTAATTTCATTGCAATATGCAGAATTAATCCGCTGTCGATAATGCTGTCATGTATCTGTAGTATGCCTTTGCACTTGCCGTTTCGTAGTGCAAATTTCACATACTTGACGCAGATGGAAGAAAACGAAAAATCTCTTTAAATAGAAATATTCATTACAAATAAATAATATGTCATATTGTATGTTTGTAGAACTACAGCAAATAAATCGGCTTAATTAATATTTAAAATTTTCCTAAATCTTAGTTTATCAATAATATGATCATAATATTATGACATTGCCAAAACTATTTGTTATTTATTTTTGGGTTGAGCGCAGTACGACCAGTATAGACGATTGCAGTAAAAATTATGACACGTTTATCCCAGACATAATTATTCCTGCTTGTAATTTTTTGGTTGAAAGGCAGATTTTTTTCTATTTGTAACACATACTCTTGTCTACAAACTGACATACTTGGAAAATTCACTTACGATTTTTTTCTTCCGCCGGTACGAATAGGTGGAAGAAATAAATTATATAAGTGCAAGATATTAACGACAAAATTTTTCCAAGTAATAGAAACAAAAATCATCCTTCAAACCAAAATTTATGAGCAGGGATATGTCCGGGGTATAAGTATTATTAATTTATCTGTAATCATCTAGGCCTATATAAATTAAACCCACAAATAAAAATAATTAGTTTTGAAAATGTCAGATGATCATTGATAAACTATATCTGTTTTTTGTTTTAGGCTTTACAAAAAAAATGGCCAATAGGGAATATTTGGTGTAGGCCTATATCAAAGTAGGGAGAGAGGCTTAAATTTAGCGATTACTTTACTGTCTGTCCGTCTACCCGTGTGTGACTGGTAAAATTAATAATAAATACAAATCCAAACTGAGCTCCTAATCACTTTCCGTCAATGACGACAGCAAAGGCAACGCCGGGGACCTCGACTCAAAAGTCTCTGATTTTCTTAAAGAGATCCAGACAATTGTGCCGAGCGGCTCCAGTCTAGTTAGATATATGGGCTTGATTCTCTTTGGTCAATTTAAATATGAACAAGAGTAGGCCTACGCTTAAAACAACTCAATTTGAATACATATATTATTGAATCTTTAGTTTGATGAACAACCTGAGATGGCATTTATTTAGTTTCCATGTAAACATGGTACGAAATGTTGAACAAGACGTTCCACAATGCATACACGCTGGGTACATCTTCATAAGGTAGCTGGCGCGCTCCTCTATAGCAGTGATCACGGTGGTGTAACGGTCAGCGTTCCAGAGTCCGGCGCAGCAGGTTGGGGTTCGAGTACGGCGATGGGCGATAAAATTTATCTATGTCTAATAATTCTATGTATCAACTTGAATTTGTTCTCTCACACAACAGTTTATATAAATTGAAATGCTCGCACAATTGAAAAGATATCATTTTGAACTTTCAATATTTTCGTTTGTGTGCGTGACTTCCTCGCGTCTCTACTAGATGGTGCTAGTGTTCCCGAAAATTCTCACCGCCGGGTAAGCATCCCGCTGTGACAAAAGTGAAGCAACTGTCGGATTTGCTACAGCGGCCCGCCTGTGGACCATAAGCGGCGAACTGATGGCAAACTGTGTATCGCCGGCTATGGCCCATAAGCGGGCCGTTGTCACAAAAATGCAGCACAGTATTTTCGAAACTGATGGTTTTGCTACAGTGGGCCGCTTATGGCAAAGTTATGGGCGGCATGGCCAACACCATAAGCGGGCCGTAAGCGCATCGCCGCTTATGGGCCATCAGCTCAACTGATGGCGATGTTACAGCTCGCCATAAGATCGCCATCACTTTGTGCTACTTGGGCTCCTCCACATATCCCCTAAGCTACAGTGATGCATGACCTAACGGTTGACGCGTCCTTAATCAAAATAAAAAAAAAAAACAAGACAATTGAACACAAAAACGGACTCTATTTATTGAGTTACACTATCAAATATGACGCAATTTGACCTAACCGGTTGAAGCGCCCTAGCTTCTCACGTCGTCGTAATACACTTTTCGCAAAATTGTTTCCTGTGGTTGGATCTGATCATTGTGTCTACGACATGTATTATATCCAAACGGTTGACGCGCCCTCAATTAAAGACATATTTTGATTAAAGATTTGGTTTTGGGTTTAAATATCATCAATAAGACGGTTGATTTAAACTTACATTGTACCAAGTCCATCTGAATGTTATAATGGTAATGTTAGTACAAAAGTTGTCATTAAAAGCAAAATACACAAGCAGCACGCACATACGCGCCAGCAAATACGTATTGCAAAGTGCAATACAACTGACTGGTTTGTTCTTACAAACATGTTTGGCATTGATCATTACTCAGCGCCCCGGCGACGACGACCATGACAACACGAACGATGTCAAAGATGATGACGTTCGCTACGTGAGAACCCCCTCCTCCCCACATCACCTTTAGGCTAGATTGGCGCATTATGATCCAACGGTTGAGGCGTCCTTAAATCTAATGAATCAAAGCTAATCATTGTACTTTAAGTGTGTGGGGTAAGAACGGGCGTCTATAATGTATCGATGAAATACTTGTTGAATTATCAAAAATTATGTTCAATAACTTACAATATCACAGGCGGCGCAATATGACCCACTCGGATGAAGCGACATAGTTTCTACTTAATCCCAGTATATCAATGTATTGTTTATGTGGCAAGTAAATGTTACTGCCAAATAATTTGTTATCACTATGACAACCAAATATCAGAAGCTTTGAAATTACTTTATTAGTAAGGTTAACTAAAAGATTTTAACTGGACATTGATATACCGTTCCTGAGTTGTTAATTTTCAAATAACAAATTATTTTTAAACTATTTTTTTTTTATGTTGTGTTTTTGACGTGCCCTTAATCCAAATACATTGAACTAAACCAAATAAAATTAACTTGGAAAACAATGTTAAAGATAACAATATCAAATTCCATTAATTATCTCATAATATCACAGGAGGCGCCATAATAACCAACGCGGGTCAAGCGCCCTACTGTTTTTCACGTCGTTCTTAATGAAGTATAATAAATCATATTACGAAGTAATTAATAATAAGCATCAAACACACCATAAACTTATTTCAGCATGGGTCCATCATATCCCGTCTGGGCCCGGGGAAGAATAGGCCCAGAACATGGCTCTGCTAATCGTAAAAGGCGATTCAAGAAAAAAGTCCACCTTGCAAACATCAGGTGGTAAGAGGGGAGTATATAACTCCCCAAAACTAGAGGAGAGCTTTGGCAATCGTCGTCGGGGACCTTGCTCCCTTCCCTTGACGACCTCCCGACGATGTCGACACTGACATAACGAACGATGACTAAGACGATGACGACCGCAACGTAAAAAACCCTTCTTCCTCCCCTTACCCGTGGCTGGAAATGATCAGCATGGGCCCGTCCTCCCCATATCCCCCAGGCTAGAGTAGCGCATTATAACCTTACCGTTGTCGCGCCCTTAATCCAAATAAACAACAAAAAAGGTTTTATTTTATTAACTTTTAAAACAATATAACAAACAAACAAGAAACTCATTATTTTATTAACACTGACACAGCCAGCGCAATATGACCTCACCGGTTGAAGCGCCCTAGATTCTCACGTCGTCGTTGTTCATCAAAGTCAGATATCGGCAAAATGATATAATGAAAATTTTCCCGAAATCATTAAGTTCGATTGTGATATCACTGAAGTTATGGTGATATCAGCAAACATCTCTGATGATATCATCAAAACATACCGATACTAACTTGCGAAACTTTTCCTGGCTAGACCCAGAGCTTGGCTCTGCTAATCAATAATCATATAGGGCGAGGAAAGAGATAAAGTCCACCTCACAAACAAAGCTGGTAAGCAGGGAAATATATTATTTTCCAAAACTAGAGGCGAGCTTTGTCAGACGTCGTCGTTGACCTCCCCCCCCTCCCTTGGAGACCTTCTTGACGACGACGACGACATTGACAACACAAACGATGACAACCGCGTTGCGAAAACTCCCCCCTTCCTCCCCCTAGGGACCCGTGGCTGGTTCTGACCAGCATGGCCTCCTCCACATATCCCCTAGGCTAGAGTGCCGCATTATGACCTGACGCTGGACGCGCCCTTAATCCTTAAAACTGGTATTTATTAATGCAGATATCTTACTCGTTGTGGTTCACCTCAAATGGGGAGAGAAGGTATTGGTTCTGAACCAGTGATATGACAACGTCGACAATTTTGTTTGAAACTCTTCGTAACATTCACACTTTCACTTGCCCGGCTAGGATGTGCTGTACATAAATAACTTATTTTAAATTTGCTATCTCAACAATAAAGCACGACAGTCGTAATAAATAAACATTCTTATTTAATTAACTCTGTCTGGGCCCGGGGTAGAATTGGCCCAGAGCATGACTCTGTTAATCTTAAAAGGCGATTCAAGAGAATAAGTCTACCTCGCAAACATCAGCTAGTATGGAGGGTAGTATTTTACTCCCCGAAATTAGAGGCGAGCTCTGGCAATCGTCGTCGGGGACCTTGTTCCCTTCCTTTGACGACACCTTGACGACGATGACGACAATGACAAAACGAACGATGACAAAGACGAGTACGACCGCGACGTGAGAAGCCCCCCTTCCTCCCCTTACCCGTGGCTGGAACTGGACTGCATGTCGCCTCCGTGTGTGGAATATGCAAGGGAGAGGGTGAATTACCGGAATATTTCTTGATTTGTTGGTCCACGGTACACTAATTTGATACTTTATAAGGTGTTTTATTGTTTCACAACAATTTGTTTTCATTATTATTTAGTTATAAAATAGTAATTAACAAATATTCCTTTAAATTTGACGTTGTTCGCGTTCACAAGATAGAAAGATAAAAAACGTCTGCAAAAAAAACTCACTGCCTTATAATTATGCAGCTTGCTGATTTCTTCTACATATAAGCATGGCGGTAGACACTTATAATTTTATAACGAAGCTTCCGATTGGCTCAACAATGGTTAAATCCTTTCCACAGACGCAAGTAACGGATTGATCTCGACAATCGGAAACGAAACTCAAGTCTACCAAATGTCTTAATTATTTATTTAAGGACGGAATCAGATTATTCAAAACCACGTGGAAGTCGAGGCCCGTCTAGTCTCACCCCCCCCCCCCCGACCCCCCCTAGCGATTTACAACAGTGCCAGTTAATTAAGTTCTACAATTCACCAACAATTTCCAGATGTTATGAAGTCAAATCTCGGTAGCTTACAGGTATAGCACTCGACCGGTAATTGGGAGACCGGGGTTTATACCCCGCTGAGATGGATTTTTAATTTCTGGATAGATTTTTTATAAAAGTTTTGTATGTATTAAGTATATCAATAAAGAAATGAGAATATATTTCAATGCCTTGTGTGTCAATCCAGAAACTAAAGCGTTCATATTTTATTACAATTTAGTTATGTCGTATACGGTTACAAGTTATGATGGCAATATGTCAGCCCAAATTCTTTCGGTTTCATGGTTATTTTCTCTTCGGTTCATTTCCCTCGGTGCAGCTCTATCATTTTATTTCTTCTCATACTTCGAAAACAATATAATCATCAAACACACCACACACTAATTTCTTTAAATTACAATATCACAGGGGACGCAATATGACCTACCCGGTTGAAGTGCCCTAGTTTCTCACGCCGTCGTCAACTCTTCTTGTTGCATTGTGAACACTTGACGCGTATCGCCCGCGCCCTATGTATGTATGTATGTATGTATGACATTTTGTTTCCTCCATGTATCGATGATTTAAACAAAATACATCTCCTCTACCATTGCAGCCGACGGCGTCGCCTCATCTTGAATAGAAATGCATTGCATTAAATAAAGTTTTTGTAATTGCATTTTAAATGTTAATAGAATTTACTTAACTACATTTTCCGATTCGTATTACTTTTTTTAATTCAAGAAGATGATTCCTGGAAAATGACTTGATTGACGACGGTATTCGTATTTTTCATTTTCTTATTAGCATTTACATGTATATTTTTCGTATCTTTTATAAACTAAGAAAACAATATTATGATCATCAATCAAATCCATAAACTCATGTCAATAATAATAATACAGGTGGCGCCAATGACCTACCCGGTTAAAGCGCCCTAGTTTCTCACTTCGTCGTCACAAATATTGTACATATTATGACACGTCATGGCTGACTCGCACGGTGACGTATGGTAGCGAGCGCAGATGTAGGTGATTGGGCAATATGGAAAGTGCGCGAATCCTTAAGTGCGCGAAACGTGAAGTGAGCGAATTTTTAAGTGCGCGAAACGCAAAGTGAGCGAAAACTTTCGCTCAGTGTCCTTTTCGCGCACTATGCTTTTCGCTCAATGTCCTTTTCGCTCACTTTACTATTCGCGCAGTTAAGAATTCGCGCAGTGTCCATTCGCTCACTTTACTTTTCGCGCACTTAAGAAATCGCGCAGTGTCCTTTTCGCTCACTTTACCTTTCGCGCACTTTACTTTTCGCTCAGTGTTCTTTCGCGCACTTACAAATTCGCGCACTTAAGAGTTCGCGCAGTTAAGGATTCGCGCAGTGTCTTTTCGCTCAGTGTCCTTTTCGCTCACTTTACTATTCGCGCAGTTAAGAATTCGCGCAGTGTCTAGTTTCGGGGTTTAGTGTAGTATTCTCCGGTCCGAAAACATTAAGTAGTTAGGCAAGCAAGCACGCTGCAGATGGCGCGCGACACGAGGAAGAGCGGGCTTGCGATGACATATTCCCCGCTCGGCTTCGGGGATCAGATTTCGTGCTGTTAGTTGTTTGTTGAACAAGAAAATCATGGCGATTCCGATAATTTGAATGCTAAATCTCAGACTTACTTATTTCCCGTCCGCTTCACGACGTATAAGTATGAAAGTGTGTTTCCTACGGAAATGTGATCCCCCACGTTTCCAATTAATCGAAGTATTCATATAGTCGTACGCACCAGTTATCTGACTAGCATTTTCAGTTGTATAATTTCAAACTAGGAAGCTTCGCAAACGCTTTTTCAGGCGCGTTGTTGGATGAACGTAATTTTTTTAGAACGAAAAAGGCGTAAATTGCGATTTTCATGAAAACTAATTTTTCGATTGCGCTCAAATTTCAAACCAATATATTAATTCATAGAAATTAGGTTCTGTAAAAACATCGTTACAATCGGATAAAGCATGAAGGTGTTATAAGTCGAATAAATGTAAAATTAAAAAATTAAAAAAACGTAAAATTGCGTTTTTCATGAAAATTTTTTTATTGCGCTCAAATTTCACACGAATAAATAAAATCATAAAATTAAGGTTCTGCGAAAAAATCATTACAATCGGATAAAGCATGTAGGCGTTGTAAGTCAAAGAATGTTTAAATAAATTGAAAAAATCGTAAAATTGCGATTTTCATGAAAAAATATTTTTCGATTGCGCTCAAATTTCACACGAATATATTAATTCATAAAATTAAGGTGCTGTGAAAAAATCATTACGATCGGATAAAGCATGTAGGTGTTATATTATAAAAATTGAAACTATTATTATTATTATTATTATGTGTTTATTCCGTACATTCATTACATATTATATAATAAACATACGGATGGATGTTAATAGCAGACCGAAGATCCATTTGAGACATTATACACCCATCCTAAGAATTATATACAACAATAATAAAATACATATCAAACAAGATGAAACAGACACATATCAAACTCTTAAAAAAACATTCTCTTGACTGCTCCCTCGAACCTACCGAGAGGAAGTTCCTTTACTTCAGAAGGTAGTGCATTCCAGAGCGCTGCCTCCCTGTAGTAAATGGATTTCTGGAATGCACTTGTTCGAGCAATTGGCGTCCTTAAGGTCAACCCCTTATTACTTCCGCGTCCTAAAATCTCAGTCCGATTTACTGGGGTAAGGCGCACAAGAGGGTCAAGATCAATGGTTCCACTCATACACCTCTTGAGGAAAATATGTCACATCTCTTGAATACAGCCTCCAAACTAGGTATATTGAGCTTTTCTCTTCTAGAAGCGCTACGGAGGTCAGTTCTGTACCCCAAGATTGCTTTAGTTGCTCGATTCTGTAGTGATTCTAATTTGTGCATGTTTTCTTTGGTGGTTGGATGCCATGCTGGCGCACCATACACTATTTTAGGCCTAATTAGCGTGATGAACACAGACCTTAGAACTCTAGGTTGGCTATCTTTCAAGTTACGGAATACAAAACTTGCCAGTTTAGAGCATTGTGACTTAACAATATTAGTGTGCCTTTTCCAACACAAGTCATGAGAAATGTTTAAACCCAGTAATTTATAGATTTACTTGATTTAAGTTGACCGTTATTCAAAACGTATGTTCCATTAATTGGGTCTGATGATCGAGAGAGTCTAAGAAGCACAGATTTTGAGTCGTTTAAACACATACCATTTACAGAGCACCAAGAGTTTATTGCATCCAAATCAGCTTGTAGAGCATCAACATCATCGAATCTTGTAATAGAGCGGTATATGGTACAGTCATCTGCATACATAGCTAGCTTAGATTGTACACATGAAGGAAGGTCCATCATATAGATGATGAAGAACAAGGGACCAAGTACAGAACCTTGTGGTACACCTGAGATTACATCAATGTTCCCTGATCTTGATCCATCAAATACAGTGCATTGATTTCTCCCAGTAAGAAAACTCCTACACCAAATTAGAAGAGAACTTGTATGCCATAATTCTCAAGTTTTGTCAGAAGACGTTCATGTGGAACACGGTCAAATGCTTTACTCAAATCAAGAGAGATAACGTCCACCTGCTTAATTGACTTATGATCCAAACTGTGTTGCCAATCCTCAATTACTTTTGAAAGCATGGTGACACAGGATCTTTTGGCAAAAACCATGTTGGTTTGTATTTATAAGTCCATTGTCATCGAAGTGTGTAAGAATGGATCTACTTACTAGTCTCTCAAGTACCTTACATAACACTGATGTCAATGCTATTGGTCTGTAGTTAGAAATTACCTCTTTGTCACCAGATTTGTAAACAGGTACTACATTTGCCGTCTTCCATGACTTAGGAACAGTGCCAGTCGATAATGATAGGTTGAAAAGGCTTGTGATCGATGGCGATATAAATGCTGAACATTGTTGTAATATCTTACATGGAATACCATCAGGTCCGGATGCTGCACCAGGCCGAAGGTTTCGTAAACATCGACACACATCTTCTTCAGAAACCTGTAGATTCAGCAAAGGATCCAAGAGGCCAACACCTAAGGGATTTTGACGTAGCAAATCTTTTGTGTCACATACCAATGGGCAGAAGTTGTCTTTAAATTTATCATTAAAAGCATTAGCAATATCAGAAGATTTTTTAAAAGTAATTCCATTTGACACAAAAGTGAGATGGGGATGCACTTCCATTCTTACTATGAATGTACTTCCAAAGTGCCTTACTGTTGCTTTCTTCTCCTAGTTTCCAAATATAATCTCTGTGAGCTTGACGTATAGTTCGTTTAATAAGTTTGCTAGCTTCTATGTATTTAGTATGTATTACATCTGACTGTGTTCTCTTCCATTTCCTATAGATTGAGTCACGTTTTCTGATTGATTTAACAATGTCACTGGTGATCCATGGTGAAAGTTGTTTCCCTTCACTTTTATACTAGGTATGGCTTTGTGAACATTCAACCAGAAAACTTCACTCCACTCTATCCAAAATTGGTCTACGTTTTATTGCTGACATCTGTAGGTAGATCCGAAATAAGATTTTGACACAGGTTATCCCAGTCTGCGTGTGCATAATTAAACACAGTTTTATTAATGTGCTTGATTTTTGGCCTACGCATGTTCAAAATCGACATAATCGCAAGGTGATCACTTACTCCAGGAATCACAGTGACAGATGACATATGTTAGCATTATTGCAAAGAACAAGATCTAAGATAGATCTGCACTTTTCAGTCACTCGAGTAGCTTCATTCACAAATTGATTCAAAAATAGATCTTCAAATGCATTAAGAAACATGCTGGCTAACGGATTGTTTGGAATTGCTGGGCCGTCAACAGTCCACGAAATGTCTAAATTAAAGTCTCCAAGCAAAATAATTGCATGGCTGTTTTTAAGCGACGGTTGTGCCTTATTTAGTTTGATCAGTAGAAGATGGAGACCGGTATGCAGATCCACAAACAATCTTCTTCTCTCCTATTTTGATTTCAGCCCAGACTATCTCCGCACTAGTTTCAAGATCCTTTCTCCTCATGGGTTGAAGTTCGGGTTAATCGCTATTAAAACGCCTCCCCCTGTATTCCCAATCCTGTCCCTTCTAAATACAGTGTATTGATTTCCCATAACTTCAAGGTTACCAACAGAATCATCAAACCACGTTTCACTAACGCAGACAATGTCAGCATCATGCGACGTAATCCAAGCTTCAATACCGGCCCGTCTCTTTGTATTCTTAAGACTCCTCGCATTAAAAGACAACACTGAAATGTTGTTGTGCCGTGTAATATAATAACAGGTAGTAACTTTACACATATAAATCATTAGACTTTTCACTGTTAATACTGATTTTTATTTAAAAAATGTGATATTTCGACTACTTTCAGCAGTCTTTATCAAACAATACAACAAATATCAAACCACAACAAACAAGACAAATAAACATTCAAAAAAGACGCTTCAATCCTTGCACATGAGTCTAATGCCACAACACGGAAAATCAAGGAAGCTGGTTTGATTTCAAGTGTGGCCAATACAATCAGTGTGCCGAGTGTCAATTATCCAGCCATTTGGAAGAGTTTCTGTCCTTCAATTTCATCACTGGATCAATAGTTTAATTTCATACTCCAACTGTCCAACATATCAATTTATTAATGTTCTGGTTTTTTATTTTTTATTCATAAAAAACTTTTTTGTTAATAATTTGGTACTAATACACAGCCATATTTATAATTTTTTGTGAAATGTTTTTTTGTCTTGTTTATTTGTTGTGTTGTTTGATTAAGACTGCTGAAAAGTAGTCGAAATATCACATTTTTTAAAATAAAAATCAGTGTTAACAGTGAAAAGTCTAATGATTTAAAAAAGGTGTTATAAGTCGAAGAATGATTTAGAAATAAAAATAAAATCGTAAAATTGCGATTTTTATAAGAAATAATTTTTCGATTGCGCTCAAATTTCAAACAATTATATAAATTCATAAACTTAAGGTTCTGTGAAAAAATCGTTACAACCAAATTAAGCATGTAGGTGTTATTAGTCGAAGAAATATTTTAAAAATCGAAAAAAATCGTAAAATTGCGATTTTAATGAGAAATAATTTTTCGATTGCGCTCAAAAACGTAGCAGTTCTAAGTTTAGAGATTTCGAAGGCCTCAATAAATTTTTATCGCAATTGGAGTATCGGTTTAGCCGAAATCGTGTTAACAAACATACAAAAATACAAAAAACAAAAACAGAAACAAAACAAAAAAAAAAAACAAAACATTCCGGATTTTTTTCTCCAGTGTAGTGAAACGGAATCTTCGCTACGCTCATACAATAAAAATAATATATATTTTGATCATTTTTGTGATATGCACTATTTTAGGAAGTAGATTCACGTTGCTATAATCGTTTTCCTACAACTAGGAAAACGCTTAAGTCCCGCCGCGTTGTTGGATGAGCATAAATGGTGCATTGAGCTGCCATGTGTTATGCGGATTTTCTGTTGTTCTGTGAAAAAATCATTACCAAGTTGAAGATTTTTAAAATTAAATAAAAAATTAACGTAAATTTTTTTTTTTTTTTATTAATCGTAATTTTAAAAAAGGAAAAAATTGTAATATTGAAATTTTCATAAGAAATAATTATTTGATTGCGCACAAATTTTACACGAATATATTAATTCATAAAATTAAGGTTCTGTGAAAAAATCATTACAATCCGATAAAGCATGTAGGAGTTTTAAGCCGAAGAAATTTTAAAATTTGAAAAAAGTCGTAAAATTGCGATTTTCGTAAATAATAGTTTTTTGATAACGCATAAATTTCACATGAATATATCAATTCATGAAATTAAGGTTCTGTGAAAAAATCATTACAATCGGACAAAACATGTAGGTGTGTGTAAGTCGAAGAAATTTTTAAAAATCGAAAAAAATCGTAAAATTGCGATTTTCATGAGAAATAATTTTCCGATTGTGCTCAAAAACGTGGCAGTTTTAAGTTCATAAATTTCAAAGCCCTCCAGAAAATTTCATTGCAATTGAAGTATCGGTTTAGCCGGAATCGTGTTAACAAACAGACAAAAATACACAAAAAAACATTCCTGATTTTTTCTCCAATGTAGTGAAATGGAATCTTCGCTTCGCTCATCCAATTAAGGTTCTATAAACACATGTAAATAAGATTTAAAACTTATTTAATCAATATTGACTGTTTGTGTAAATTTTTACTTTAAATTCTTAAAATATTAACTTCGTATACAATGACAGGAATTAAGATACATTTTCATGAAATCAGTGCAGTCAGTGCAGAGAAAAAAACATTTAAAAAATATTTATATAATCAACTCGCTACAAAAAAAATTGTAAAATTGTTGGATGAGCGAAGCGAAGACTTCAATTTCACTGACCCCCCAAAAAATTTAGCTCGGGTGTTTTTTTTTTTTTTTTTTTTTTTCGTCTGTTTGTTCGCTCTCTACCGGGCAAACGGCATATGCGATCTTGATGAAAATTTGACAAGACCTTCGAAATCTCTGAACTTAGACTTGCCACGTTTTTGGGTACAATCGAAGAAATATTTCTCATGAATATCATACTTTTACGATTTTTTTCGATTTTTAGTGCGATATTTTCGTGCTATTTGGGCCAATTCTGACCAAACGGGTGGCGCTACAACGTTCATATTATACGCGGACATTAGGGTTATGGTGATGTAGTACATTTTGAAAGAAAAAGTTAAAAAAGTTAGCCAGAATCTATAGAAATAAAGCTTTTAATATAAGATTTTTGGTTTTTTGTACGATATTTTCGTGCCATTTGGGCCAATTCTGACCAAACGGGTGGGGCTACAACGTTCATATTATACATGGACTTTGTTTGTTTTTCCGTCTGTTTGTTCGCTCTCTACCGGGCAAACGGCATATGCGATCTTGATGAAAATTTGACAGGACCTTCGAAATCTCTAAACTTAGACTTGCCACGTTTTTGGGTACAATCGAAGAAATATTTCTCATGAATATCATACTTTTACGATTTTTTTCGATTTTTTGTGCGATATTTTCGTGCTATTTGGGCCAATGCTGACCAAACGGGTGGCGCTACAACATTCATATTATACGCGGACATTAGGGTGATGGTGATGTAGTACATTTTGAAAGAAAAAGTTAAAAAAGTTTGCCAGAATCTATAGAAATAAAGCTTTTAATATAAGATTTTTGGTTTTTTGTACGATATTTTCGTGCCATTTGGGCCAATTCTGACCAAACGAGTGGGCTACTACGATCATATTATACATGGACATTAAGGTTATGGTGATGTAGTACCTTTTGAAAGAAAAAGTTGAAAAAGTTTGCCAGAATACATAGAAATAAAGCTTTTAATATAAGTTTTTCAAGGTAAATAATACTAATTGACAAGAAACAAAAGAAACTTGACAACATTCACCTACAATGCGTTGGCAGCAAAACAAAGCACTTGCAAAAGTAAAGATATCCCACACAAACTAAAAACTTTAAAAAGCTCATCCATCAACGCGGCGGGGACTTTAGCGTTTTCCTAGTAATAAAAGTACTAGGCTTTAAAAAGCATTAATATAACTAGGAAACTTCGCAAATGCTTTTTTAATCGCGTTGATGGATGAGATTTTGTATTAAGTTTTTAGTTTGCGTGGGATCTCTTTACTTTTGCAAGTCCTTTTTGAACGAATTGTAGGTGATTGTTGTCAAGTTTCTATTGTAACTTGTAAATTGTTATTATAAACCTAAAAAAAACTCATATTATAACCTTTATTCTATGGATTCTGGTTAACTTTATCAGTTTTTTCTTTCAAAAGGTTCTTCATCACCATAACCTCATGTCCGTGTGAAATATTAACGTTGTTGCCCCAACCTTTTGGCCAGAATCGGACCAAATGTCACGAAAATATCGCACTAAAAATCGAAAGAAAATCGTAAAAGTACGATATTCATGAGAAATATTTCTTCGATTGTACCCAAAAACGTGGCAAGTCTAAGTTTAGAGATATCAAAGGTCACCTCCAATTTTCATCAAGATCGCATATGCCGTTTGCCCGGTAGATTTGCGAACAAACAGACAAAAATACAAAACAAAAAACAAAAAATAAAACATTGGAGCTAAATTTTTTGAGGGTCGGTGAAATTAAAGTCTTCGCTTCGCTTCCAACAGTTACGTCGCCCACAACCAAGGAAACGATCTTGCTTTTCCGGTGCCGAATTGAGAATGTGTGTTATCTGGGTTAGATCTAGAATGAAGTCTACGGATGTAATCCCCCATCCTGATAGTGGTGTTTTCGTGATTTTCTTAACGATACAATGATGCCGAAAACAATCGGCCACGACCATACCTAGGCCTATGTCTATAGTAGCGTTTGGAGAAAATATTAGCTAGCTAACAATCTGTTTGCCAATTGTCAGCAGCTCAATATGTTTTTAATTCAATTAATAAAGAAAAATATCAATAGAGGCAGTTAAGAATATGAATTAATTAATAAAACATAGTTTCTCAGTTTAGAATTAAAAACGTACACCCTGTAGTAGCGCTGTAGGATGTAAAGAAATAAAGAAAGTATTCAGGTATGTCACCTCCCAAGCTCTACTAATATCTCCGTGGCCCCTGATGCAGGTGTGACACCTGCCCGCTGTGCAAAGACGTTAGGTGGGATGCCTACCCGCACGGGCGCTTCTCGCGAGCTGTAAAATCGTGTTTTTGGAAAAGATAGTAACTCTCGGTCTGCAGCTGTCTATTCGCTCACTTTACTTTTCGCGCACTTAAGAATTCGCGCAGTGTCCTTTTTTTCGCGCACTTTACTTTTCGCTCAGTGTCCTTTCGCGCACTTACAAATTCGCGCACTTAAGAGTTCGCGCAGTTAAGGATTCGCGCAGTGTCTTTTCGCTCAGTGTCCTTTTCGCTCACTTTACTATTCGCGCAGTTAAGAATTCGCGTAGTATCCATTCGCTCACTTGACGTTTCGCGCACTTAAGAATTCGCGCAGTTAAGAATTCGCTCACTTAAGAATTCGCGCACTTTCCATGTTCCCGGTGATTGCCTGGCCCATCCAAGAGAGATGAGTCATACAGGAGGCCGACAAACTACATTATGACGTACGGTCAGCTCCATCCTCATCCAAAAGTATTTTTTTTTAATGATATTATACACATTTCTTTAATTTCTTTATTTCCATTTACACAAATAACTTTTGTTTTGCCATTGCTAGCATCATCATAATCATTTGATTTCCTTATATATACACTTAGAAAACAATCTTATCGTCAAACACCATTAATTCATTTCATTAACTTTAAAATCACAGACGGTGCAATATGACCTAACCGGGTGAAGCGCCCTAGTTTCTCACGTCGTCGTCATTTAAACTTACATACCAATTATTTATGGCAAGGAAATGATTCTGATTGTTTGTTGTTTTCTGTTGGATTCTTCTGTGAATTTTGCTTTATAAACCTATTGATTGAAACTTTTGTTGACTACGGCAGCATAAGATTTACCACTACACATCCCCAAGGTTAGAGAGGTGCATTATGCCCTAACGGTTGACGCGCCCTTCAACTAAAATCAAATTAAAAACTACTTCAATCTTTGACTTGGACTATAGTTAGGCCTAATGGTGAAGGCCAGAATCAGATCTGGGATGTAGCTATGATTAGTGTATGTCTGCGTCTAACCATCCTATGTCTTCGTTGAATTAGATAAACCCCGTCTGGGCCCGGGGTAGAATTTGGCACAGATCATGGCATTGATATCTGTTAAAGGCGAGGAAAGAGATGAAGTCCATCTCGCAAACATCTGCTTGCACGCAGGGGAGTGTATTACTCTCCGAAACTAGAGGCGAGCTCTTGCATTCGTCGGCGGAGACTCTTTCCCTTTTCCTTGAAGAATCCACAATACCTCCACTTACCCGTCGCTGATTCAGACCAGTATGGGATTTTCCTGCCCACACAGCCTAGGCTATCTTGGAGCACTATGACGTAATGGATTACGCATCCTTAATCAAAATAATCAAATAATTGTCTGTAAATGTGAGAGCCAATTTCTGCAGTGTCAAGTCTTCTGACTGGTCTGTGGCTTACTCTAGTCAGCATAGTTTTTAAATTAAAATTAAATTAAAACATTCGTATTTAGAGCCTTCCCACTCAGTCACCGAACTAATTCCCCCGTCTGGGCCCGGGGAAGAATTGGCCCAGAGCATGGCTCTGCTAATCGTACAAGGCGATTCAAGAGAACAAGTCCACTTCGCAGACATGAGCTAGAAAGAGAGGAATATATTACTCGCTAAAACTAGAGGCGAGCACTGGCAATCGTCGGGGACATTGCCCCCTTCCCTTGACGACCCCTCCACGACGATGACGACAATGACACCACGATCGATGACGAAGACAGTAACGACCGCGACGTGAGAACCCCGATTCCTCCCCTTACCCGTGGCTGGTTCTGACCAGCATGGGCCCCTCCTCCCCCACCCCTCTAGGTTAGAGTGGTGCATTATGACCTAACGGTTGACGCGTCTTAATCCAAATGAACCTAAAAAATATCGTTGGTTAAAATGCATGCAAGGGATTGAATCCTCTTAAACATGCCCTCTGATATACCCTACTCCCTCACTGTTATCATGGAATGGGAAGGAAGTGCGGCGAGGGGATGGGTGTTAGAACAGGCTTGAAGTAAAATTTCGCTTCCCTGAAAGTCACGCATAAAGAAGACTCACTAACAGTCACCACATCCACACCTGGAATTATAATATTTATTGCTGTTTTATTACTAAGCCCAATAAACCCTAAAGGCCAAATCTTATTAATTTTGTAACAACCAGCAGGAATTCAATTAATAATAAGCAGAACGTACTTACTTAATTTCTCTTTCAAAGTAATTTATTTAACAAAACGTAATTCACATCAAACACATTTAACTTTTTATTCATACCAATCATTATTCTTCGGGTATACTATCATCACCACCGTCATTTTCTTTATTGTTTATACTTGGAAAACAATATTATCATGACACACACACATTTCATTAACTTTTAATATTACAGGCTACAAAAAATGACCTTACCGGTTGAAGCGCCCTAGTTTCTCACGTTGTCGTAGTTTAATCGTAAAATCGTTTGTTTGTTGGTGAAATCGTGAACAAAGAACCGCGAGTCATTCTGAGGTCATGTTCGGTTTAAAATAAATAAATAAATAAATTCTATTTAGAGTCTATCCACTCAGTTATATAACTGATTTTCAGTGGAGGACTTTAAATCAAAGCGACCAAGCCAACCCTGTAGGCCCCAACGCAATCGACGAGTGAGCGATAACCAACCAAAGATCGATATTTTTAATAATAAATATAGCAATCAGTGGTATGGACAGTGCGAACACCCGCGAATCAACGCCAGAATCAACAAGGCCGATTCAGAACAACTCTGAATTTATTATGTGCTTCGTTGCAAGGACGGCTCCAAAGTCACCGTTTACAAACTCCTAAGACACGAACTGATGGACTTAAGTCCAAATCAGAAGTTAAAAAACTACTGACTTTAGCGGGAATCGAACCCTGGACCTTCTGCATTGGAAGCAGATACGCTAACAACAAGACCAACGAGCCACACATTTCATTGGGAGTCTTGGCGCCAACATAGACAGACGGACTAATATAATATGCGCATAGGAGGAATAATATGACGAATGAACAATACCGAAGACGATTGCGATCACGACGTGAGACCCCCCACCCCCCTTCTGCCCTACCCGTGGCTGGTTCTGACCATCATGGGTCTTCCCATCCTACATCCCTTAGGCTAGAGTGGCGCATTTTGAAATAACAGTTGACGCGCCCTTAATCCAAATAAATAAAAAAAACTCCAATCATACGTTGAACTCGAGGCGAAAAACACACTTCATTGTTCATTCCACATAAATATTATGTCGGTTGTCATCACTTTTGTCTTTATAGTAATTTTATTTAATGTTATTTATTATTAAAACTATAATCATTAATACTTAAGAAACTCAATTAATTAATTAACATGATCACTGGTGGCGCAAAATGACCAATGCGGTTGAAGCGCAGTAGTCTCTCACGTCGTCGTGACGAAACACTTTTGTTCTTGATTGTGACTGCATTAATGAAATTTGATTTATTTAGTTGTCCTTTTTTGTAAATTAATTTTTTTTAACTCAATTGGATAGTGAGACGTTTAATAAATAAATAACAAAACAAAACAGTCTGTTATTACCAGCAAGTATTTTTAGATATGATTGTCGGGGTTGGGGTAAAGTCCACCTTGCAAACATCAGCTAGAAAGAGCGGAGTATCTTACTCCCCGAAACTAGAGGCGAACTCTGGCAATCGTCGTCGGGGACCTTGCCCCCGTCCCTTGACGACCCCCCGGCGACGATGACAATGACGCAACGAACGATGACAAAGACGATGACGACCGCGACGTGAGAAACCTGCCTTCCTCCCCTTACCCGTGGCTGGTTCTGACCAGCATGGGCCCCTCCTCCCCCCCCCTTAGGTTAGAGTGGTGCATTATGACCTAACGGTTGACGCGTCCTTAATCCAAATAAACAAAAAAAATTACTCCCCGAATCTAGAGGCGAGCACTGGTAATCGTCATCTGGGACACCTTCCCTTTTCCTTGACGACCTCCACGTAGGAACTTCACTTTCCTCCTCTATCCGTGGCTGGTTCTGACCCCCTCCCTGCTGCTCCCTGGGCTGGACCCTCCTCCCCATATCCCCTCGGATAGAGAATCCTCCTTAATCCAGATAAAAAAAAAATAAAAAAGACCACCACGCAAATATCAGCTAGTAAGCAGGGTTTATTTTACTCCCCGTAACATGAGCCGAGCTCCGGCAATTTCGTCGGGGACACCTTCCCGTTCCCTTGACGACCTCCCCGACGACGATGATAATGCCAACGAACGATGACAATGACGATGTCTAAGACGAAGACGACCGCTATGTGAGAACCCCCCCGTTCTTTCCCACTACCCGTGGCTGGTTCTGACCAGCATAAGCCACTCCTCCACAGATCCCCTATAGGCTAGAGTGGCGCATAATGACCTAACGGTTGACGCGTCCTTACTCCAAATAAACCAAAAAAATAAATTATTCATTTATTTTAAATATAAAACAAACGTTTTTTATGTTTGGTACTAGTCTCCAAATATAATTGCATAGAAACTCAAAGTTAAAGCACAGGAAAATAGAGCTGTATATACTTATAAACACACTCATCCATCAAATGCTAAAGTAAATTCCGTGCACGACGCACGCCGAGAAACAGAGTCGATAAAGAAGTTTCCTCGTTGAGACTTCTTTATCGACTCTGCTAGTACCAAACACCGTAGAACTATAATAATGTTAGGCACGGAGGTTCTTTTATCTGAGCTCTTTGCTTCGACGCCAATAGGAAAATACTGTTTCATATTTAGAGGGCTGTGGATAAGGCATTGTTGAGAACAGACGCCAGTTTTTGTCTGTCTTGATTGGATTCCAACACAACAAAGTCGTGTTTGATTTCTCTGGACTGAATCACATTTCATTTTGTAATTCGGAAAGAAGATGATTCACAGTTTGTGTTGATTACGAATGAAGAAGTTCTCTCTAGTTTTGAGGATATTTGTAGGGCGAGTTGTTCTTTTAGATATGTAGGAATCTTAGATTTGTTCATCGGTTTATTGTCTGGGCTGGTTGGTTCTTCATCTGCCGACAATATTCAGCAAGCCAGACTTGGATACTTTGAAAGTGTTTTACATTTCTATTGTTACTCATGGATGTCAACGCTCAAATACCTTTATTAGTTCTATTCGTTTGGACGTTTGATCTTTTCAAACTCAATCTCCCTGCCATCGAATGCTGGTTCTGTCCATCACATGCATGTACCTTCAATCCCTGGAGAAGAATTTGGAAGACGATAACTATCGCGACGACGCTTCAATTCACCCCCCTATTCGTGGCTATTTCTGACCAGCATGGGCCTCTCCTCCCCCTATCCTCTAGGCTGGAGTGGCGCATTATGACCTAACGGTTGATGCACCCATAATCCAAATAAACAAAACAATACCTTACGCGTAGCTGATTCTTTCTTGACTTTGGAAGCTGTTTGTAGGGCTTCGTGTAGGGCTCCTGTCTGGTTCACAACAGATGTAAAATCCGCCACAAAAACAAAAATTTGTAAAAAAAAAAAAAAAAAAACAGCCAAGCTCTCCTACAAAAGTCTTCGGCTGTGTATGCTGCGAGACATAGAAGTTGAGCCGAGCTTATCATTCTTTCTTCATAGTTTCGCATTGAAAATAAGTAAGATCATTTTGTCAGTTGACGAGTGCCAAGCCAAACATTTCCGAGGAAAAAAGAAAATTTTTTTAAACGTGCCTTTGAACCAAATAAAGAAACTTAATTCTTTAAATGAGAATACCATTTCTTCAATGGAGTGTCCAGTCTAACGACTGGTCTGTGGCTGGGTCAAGCCAGCATAGTTCTCAAATAAGAAATTAAAAAATACTTTCGTAAAAAAAAATTGTTTAAGAGTCTACCCACTCAGTCACAGAATGTGTTTTTATGGATGTTTATTAAATCTAAATCCGACCAAGCCAACCCTGTAGAAGCCGACACCATCGACGAGCGACCGATGCCCAACTTGCGGACAGTGCCAGAATCAACAAGGTTGATTAGAACCAACCTAAGGATGAACTATGTGCTTTGTTGCTACTTCGGCTCCAAAGTCACCGTTAAGAATTTCTTAAGCCAAGAAAATGGACTTCGTCCTTATCGGAAGTGAATAACTCCTGCTTATAGCGGGCATCGAACCCTGGGCCTTTTTATCACAGTTCGTGTCCGTCTGGGTAGGAAGTTGAACTCATCATTAGTATTCTTATGCTGATAGTGTAAGACGAGGACAGAGGCAAAGTCCATCTCTCTGGCTCTGGCAGTGGTCGTCGGGTCCCCCCCCCTTGACTACCGCCTAGACGTAGACGACGATGACAACACATATATGATGACAAGAACACAGATCCCGCCCGGCAACACAGTGGCCCAGAGCTGGGCTCTGCTGGTCGTAACAGGCGCTGGCCTCGGATATCTCTTAACCAGAGAACAGGTTGTTCCCAGATGTGCGAACGTGATGTACCTTTAACCCTGCATCATATGCTAGCAGAATGTACCAAATATGAGGCCTAATGCATGCAATTTGATATCTCCCATTCATATAAAGAACTTCTATTATATGATAACAGCGACAAAGTTTTACATTTCTCATCCAAAGTAATCTATTTAACAAAATTTGATCCACATCATACAATTTTTATTAATTTCTTTATTTTCATTCACATAAATAAATTTTGTTTTGCAATTACTGTCATCATCATCATTTTATTTTGTTATTTATACACTTAGAAAACAATCTTATCATCAAACACACCATTAACTCATCTCATCAACTTTCAATATCACAGGCGGCGCAATATGACCTTACCGGTTGAAGCGCCCTAGTTTCTCACGTCGTCGTACGTTCTCTTCATGATATTTTAAGTTTGGAGTTGTGCGGAGATTTTTCATGTCAAAGAATGTGTTTCGCTCCCAGTCTAGTAGAAGTCATTGAATATTCAGAAGACTTGACTGTTATACTAGGCTGAGTTTAGTTTAAAACTATCTCAATCATCAGGTGAATCACCTGTTGTACGCTACAGTGTTGGCTCGAGCGTAAAGCGCGCGACTCTGACTAGGGAGGTCCCGGGTTCTAATCCCGTCGAGACCAGCAAATCTGACTGAAGGGTTAACGAGGTTCTCCTCAGTCGAATTATAAACAAAATTAGGGTGATTCTCCAAGAGGGGCGTTAACATGAGCCTCGAGTGTCACCCTGCAGACTTGATAATAATAAAACAAGGAGCCAGTGCTTATTGGATTAGTTTAAAAAAAAAAAACACTGAATAATGTACGTATGAAATAGTATGATATTAAGGCACAGACGCAAACAGACACATTAGGAACTAATGGTTCACGCTCAAATACAACATTAATTTTATTTATATTTTATATCATCTAGGTCGGGATGTAAAACAGATTCATAATATTTTCTTTTATCACCCAATTTATATTTTACTCCTATAATTATTTTTGTAAATATTTATCACAGTAGGCCTATATCTCATGTCATAAATAATTTCGATGTTTACATTGGAAAATTTCAAAATTGAAACGAGACCGAAATACTAATTACAAATTTACTCTTTATTTACTAAAAATTTCACAGGCGGTGCACATTAAACTAATCGGTTGACGCGCCCTAGATCCTGATAATGTCGATACTTGTAGATACACTCTCTGTTCTCAGAACAAAGCCTTTTTTTTAAAAAAAAAAAGGCATCTTAAATATTTTGATCAAATAGCTTAAAATACGTAATAATTGTTTAAATCGAATTCAGTTCCCATTATTAGTCTAGCATGTCCTTTATATTTACCCGCCTAGGCCCGGGGTAGAATTGGCCCAGAGCATGGCAATGCTTATCGTAAAAGGCGATTCAAGAGAAAAAGTCCACCTCGCAAACATCAGCTAGTAAGAGTGGAGTATATTATACTCCCCGAAACAAGAGGCGAGCTCTGGCTATCGTCCTCGAGGATCTGGCCCCCTTCCCTTGACGACCCCTCGACGACGATGACGACAATGACACCACGAACGATGACGAAGACAATGACGACCGCGACGTGAGAACCCCCCTTTCCTCCCCTTACCCGTGACAGGTTCTGACCAGCATGGACCCTTCTTCCCCATGTGCATTATGACCTAACGGTTGACGCGTCCTTAATCCAAATAAACCAAAACAAAAAACAAAACAACAATCATAATTTATTCACTAACAATATAACTTGCGGAGCCATATGACCTATATTCGGTTGAAGCACCCTATAGTTTCTCACGTCGTCATCGCATCTTTGCAATACGTTTGTCACTACGAGGACGCGGGTTCGTGTCCAGAGTAAGGCATGGGTTTAAGTAATTGTCCTGCACCCTCACTATCACCACTCATCGTCTCGAATATCAATAATGCAATAAAGTAGAGAGGTAAAGCATAAAACATTAACCACCAGCAAAACACACTTACTGTATTCCTGGCAATATAATAAGTCTTATTGAAATGATATCTTTGATAAAATCCAAATCCATAATTTATTATATTATAAATGTTTAATTCTGAATATTAAATCAAAATTTAAATCAAGGATTATACACTTGGATATACCTTGATAACATAAAATACCATTTTCTCTGAAATAGCCTCGTTGATCCTGGAGTCGCCCGCGGTTGGAATCGTGTCCAACAAGTTGGGTCGGTGTTTCCTGTTTAAAATACCGGTCTGTGCTTGGACAATGCTCGCTCGTCGGTGGCGGCAGCGTCAACAGGGTTGGCTTGGTTTGTTTAAAATATTAAAACAGTAAAACTTTTTAATGTCTCGCTACCCGTTGATGACATTTTTATTATCGGTTTGTTTTGTAGCGGTGGTATTCAACGATTGAAAATATTTTGCTGTCGACGTTTCAAAGACCATTTTTACTTCTTCTTCAGGACTTGAAATATGATATGAAGTTAATGAATTTACTCTTGTTTCTTGCTATTATTATTTTTTTATTGTTACTTTAAAAGTCTTTTGAGTTTTGATTAATAAACCTAACTAGGCTTCCTTAATTCACTGTCAGATTGTCATTTGCTAGACAACTTTCCTATTTCGTAGTCTTCGACCCCAGACATGTTCCTCCTGAACCTGCACTATCTCTTGGACTGGGACTCCCCGAAACTGGAGGTAAGCTCTTTAAATCGTCGTCGGGGACCCCCCCCCTTCCCTTGATAACGTCCCCGACGGCGATGACAATGACACGACGAACGATGGCAATGACGATGACGACCGCGACGTAAGAACCCCCCTCTCCTCCACTTACCCGTGACTGGTTCTGACCAGCATGGAATTTATTATATAATTTATTATATTATGACCTAATGGTTGACGTGATTTAAATCCAAATAAACTAAACTAATTAAAAAAGCATAACGAAGATAACAGAATTAATGTCATAATTATTAAACAGACCATAACCCTATTTCATTTTCTTACAATATCACGGCGCGCAATATGACCTATAACCGGTTAAAGCGCCCTTGTTTCTCACGTTGTCCTTGAATCCACGATTTTTATTTTTGTACGGTTGACGCGCCCTCTATAAAAAAAGGCCCGGGGAATATTTGTCCAGGATCATGGCTGGTTAATCATAAAAGGCGAAGAAAGAGACAAAGTCCATCTCGGAAACATCAGCTTAAATGAGGGTAGTGTCCCAATTATGCCCAGAAACTATAGGCGATCACTGGCTGGCGACGTAAGAAAACTCCCTCCATTCACCCGTGGCTGGTTTAACAGGCATGGGCCCCTTCTCCCCATATCACCTATAGGCTAGAGTTGCGCATTATGACCTATTGGTTGACGCGTCCTTAATCAAAAGAAACCAATAAAAATCACAACATCCTTAAATTTAAAATTACAACATTTATTTATTATTTATTTATTTATCAATGTAAGGGGCGTATACAGATAAGTCTACCGAATGCACTGCATAGTAATTAGCTTAATAGAGGACTCAAATCACCTAGAGAATGCGCTAGTGTCGCGGGGGCGTAGCACCGTCATGCCGCCGAGTGAGGATACCTTTGTAAACACCCATATGATCCTACACAAGCACAGTGTAATAATAAAGGTTTTGGGGGAAAAGATTTGGTATCATGTGGCTCTTATGAATCAAAATCTAGATTTATTTTTGAAAAAGTATTTTTAGATTTTTAAGATTTATTTAAAAAAACCAAAAGGGGGTTTTTAATAATTTAAAATTTT
>JAMZAV010003839.1:0-63054 GCA_024449915.1 Sweltsa coloradensis
TTTAATAAAACGGAAATCCCCCAATTTTAAAACCCAAAAAAACCCACACCATTTGGAAATTTTAAATTTTGTTTTTTTTTTTTCCCCTTTTTTTTTTTTTTTTTTTTTTTTTTCTTCTTTTTTTTTTTTTTTTTCAATGGCCGCGGACTGATGCTATATGTAAAACAAAAACGTCCGCTTATCAAATCATTTGAAAATTTTTCCGATTTGGTTTAGTCGGGAAACACTCCCGTAGCTGGAATTGTTAATATTTAATTCATTTGGAAAATTTATGGACAGGGGCGGAACTAGGCACCTGCGGGGCCCAGGCCCGTTAAATAAAACTTAGTAAAAAAACAAAACAAGTATTCACCCTAGTATTTGGAAAATATTGTATTTGTTTTCGTAGCGAAAATGACCGTTTTGTGAATCTAGCGGTTTGAAGCTGAAATCTAGCGGATATTTAGGAACTTTAAGTGTCCACACCACAACAACACCCCAAAAAACTAAATTAATTTGTACTGCATTTGGCCCACGACTTTTTTCTAAAACGCAACAAACGCACTCTAGAAACCTGATTTTCAACAATTTTGCCTGCCCCCGCTATTGTTGGGGGGTTTCTACTTGGTCCTTATATAATACCCCCAAGATGAAAACCCTAAATTTACAACACTGATCCTATGTATGTGTTGTAATCTGTTGGGGGGGGGGGGGGGGGGGCCATAAAATTTTTGCTGGCGAGCCCTTGAAACAAAGTTCCGCCACTGGCTATGGATACAATTCCTACATGGGAAATGGAATGGAGGTTTTTTAGTGAGGCTTCATAAGTGGTTCCACAAGTATCCTGCTGTAAAGAAGACTTGGCTAACATTTAAAAAGTAAATTGACAAAATAGAACTTGTGGTGCTCTGGTACTATGTTAGTAATCGTTGAGATTCTGGTCTTATTATTTGTATGTTAATGGGGACGGAGTAATTTGCAAAAATTCTAATAATGTTTACTTATTGTACAACACTTTATAAAAACTTAAAATTTTGTTTACCAGTTAATCAGTTACTATAAAACTGTAAAAAACTCCTTAGCACGGTCTTTTAATTCCCGAAAATTTCCTATAATTCCTATATTTTTGACATAATAATTCCTATATATTTGGCTCAAAATTCCTATTTTTTTAAATTCTGGTCACTTGGAGCCCTGTACAGGCGATCAAACTTGTCATCAGGTGGAGAAATGAATGTTGGGTTGGGTTACCCACATATTCCGTATGAGGGCCAACAAATCTCTGCGCCACGAGATTTTTTTTCTTCCCGTACTTGTTCCAAAACAACGTATTGTTTTGCTGCCTTAAGCCTTAGAATATTGAAGTATTTGTCCTTTGAGTATCCTATTAATGTTGTTATAGCAAGAATAGATCTCATTACCATACCTTGGTGAGTAAAATGCACCCGCTTTTGCAGCCAAATGAGCCGACGGTTGTGATACGATTCCAGTGTTCCCGTGTGCAGGTAATGTTAGCGTGACGCAAATCTTCAAGAAAATCTTTTTGTCTTGAATAATTGTACACAATTTCCTGTGAGCGATTGAATCATTTTAAGCCACATCGTGTCCTCAAATTTTCTCGTCTGGTAAGCCTGTGTGATCACACTTTTCAACCGTATTGTTTACGCCCCAAGTGTGCACATACATAGTACATGGTATTTTGCAGACCAAATTTTTTAATCAACACTTCACTATCACCACCACATGTTTCCGCGCTCCACCATAGATGATTTTTAATGCTAGGAAACCATTTCCCGAAGATCAGGTGAACATAAAGCACTCTTTTTGTTTTTTTCCAAAAATTTTGGAGAGATGCCATATATCAAATGAATAGTATATTTCAGTTGTTTATCAGGCAACGAACTCCTACGTGACTAATATCATCATTTACAATCAGCCTTTCAGTAAATCATCTACGCAGTTTTTTCCATGTCACCTTGTTTCATACCTCTTTTCATGATGGTGAAATCTACTATTTTGTGTCACCTCAAGAAACGTTCCGTACAATAGTCCGCACAGTGGCCAAGGCTACGTATTGTCCATCTCCGGGCAGTCGGACAGAAAGGGTTTTTTTTTTATTTCGCACAAGTTTCTTTTCGGTGATCCAGCCCCATGATTGATGCATGGTACAATGAAGTCTGTAGTTACGATAATAGGTTCGTTCAGAAATGAATTAAGATTGCAGTTTGGGCAAAATTTAAAAACGTAAATTATAGAAATACCACTAATAAATAGTGCTGGCGGGTATTTCAATGTTCCCAATCAGTTTCCCTTGTTATTCGTTGCGTGTGAGCGCCACACATTCTTGTGTTGCGAGCAGTAAGAATTAATTGTTATTCATTGCACTCGTTTTTATCACTTTCATGGGCACTGATTAATGCATTACATTCTATTCTATACATCTAACAAACAATTTCTCAAACTGTGCCAAACTTACAATTGCGTAACTTTTAATCAATGGTGTTACATATCTCTTCGGGCCCACTGACATTGGATTTTGAGCTGTAATCACGCATTTCACTTTCACTAGATTCCCCTGGTCACCAGTGGCGGATACAGGGGGGGCGGTGGGGCGATCGCCCCCCCCCCCATGATTCGTTAAAAATTAAAAAAATATGATTTTATTATTGGATGAGCGTAGCGAGCGAAGCTAAGATTCCATTTCACTACACTGGAGAAAAAAATCCGGAAAGTTTTTTTTTTTTTTATTTTTGTCTGTTCGTTAGCACGATTCCGGCTAAACCGACAGTCCAATTGCGATGAAATTTTCTGGAGGCCTTCGAAATCTCTGAACTTAGAATTGCACGATTCGAAAAATCGATCAAAAATTATTTCTCGTGAAAATCGCAAATTTTACGATTTATTTCGATTTTTTTTTAAATTCTTCGACTTATAACACCTACATGCTTTATCCGATTTTAATGATTTTTTAACAGAACCTAAATTTTATGAATTTATATATTCGTGTGAAATTTGAGCGCAATCGAAAAATTATTTCTTATTAAAATTGCAATTTTAGGATTTTTTAAATTTTTAAAACATTCTTCGACTTATAACACCTACATGCTTTATCCAATTGTAATGATTTTTTCACAGAACCTTAATTTTATGAATTTTAATTATCTTGTAAAATTTGAGCGCAATCAAACAATTAGGTTCTCTTAAGGATTGCAATTTTACAATTTTGCTATGGTGCTGGGATATTGCTAAGGCTTTTACAATTTTCATTTTTTTTTTAAAGTGAAAGGTGTTTAAGCTTAAAAAACAATACATCTAAACATTTACCAGACGGATTTTATAATTTTTGTTTTGTTTGATAAATATGAATTTTTCCCGTTGCATTGTTTAAAAATGTATGTTTTTTGTGAAAAATCTATATTTCCCATATTTTAAATAAAAAACTATAAATCTCATCAAAAAAGTGTCCGGTGAATTTGTCAGAATAAGACTTGTGAGCACATTAAAAAATAAATTATCCTCTCATCTTAAAAACTGTAGAAGAAGTCGGAACAATTGTTAGCAAATGTGCTAGAATAAAAGTTTTGAGATAATAACATTTAAAGTTTATTTATATGTTGTTTTTTGGTAAAACAACAGAAAATCCGCATAACACATGGCAACTCAATGCACCAATTACGCTCATCCAACAACGCGGCGGGACTTAAGCGTTTTCCTAGTTTTATTGTGCACGCACCAAATGCACTCTAAAAACCTGATTTTCAAAATTTTCGCCTGCGGCGCTATTTATTTAAAACTCCCAATAAAAATCAACTTTCCTTTATGTTGTCAGAAATAATCAGTTTGCCTCTGAAATGTGTCTGCATCAGTGTACTTCGATTTATTAAGTTGTCCTCCTATGTGAATCGTTTTTTAACTAAATAGGATAGACGTTTAATAAATAAATAAAATGATGAATTGAAAATAAGTTCAAACGTTTATAATAATGTTGCAATCTAGGCCAATGCTGTAAATTGTAAGCTCGACATGACGACAAAACAAATTGGTGCACACAAACTACATTGTTTCCGTATTGCATTCCGCCCTCCACTTTTTTCTAAAACGCACCAAATGCACTCTAAAAACCTGATTTTCAAAATTTGCCTGCGGCGCAATTAATGGGGGCTACCCCCCGTGCGTCCGCGCTTATAGTATCCCTTGCATAAGAGGTTGACAATGCTCACTTTTCCGGGCAAGTCCTCACATATATCAAATGAAAGCTTGAAATGTCCCCTTTACAAAAATAGTATGATGTATGATTGGGTCGGCCGGATAGCTTTTGGTCAAAAAAGGGGGGTAAGGTCCCAATGTGTAAATTTGAGTTCAAGAAAACAATGGCCGAATAGATGTTCACATACATCAAATGAAAGCTTGAAATGACCCCATTACGAAAATGTATGATGCATTATTGTGGTTGGTAGCTTTTGGTCAAAACATGGGGGGTAAGGTCAAAATGTGTAAGTTAGAGTTCAAGAAAACAATGCCCGATAAGAAATTTTCACATATCAAATGAAAGCTGGAAGTGGCCCGATTACAAAAACGTATTATGTATTATATGGTCGGCTGGATTTCGGTACAAAAAGGGGGGGGGGGGGGTAAGGTCAAAATGTATAAATATGAGTTCAAGAAAAAGTGGCCGAATAGATGTTCATATATATCAAATGAAAGCTTAAAATGACCCCATTACGAAAATGTATGACACATTATTGAGGTGGTTACCTTTTGGTAAAAAAAATGGGGGGTAAGATCAAAATGTGTAAATTTGAGTTCAAGAAAACAATGCCCAATTACATATTCACATATTTTAAATGAAAGCTTGAAATAACACCTTTACAAAATGTATGATGCATTATTGGGTTTGGTAGTTTTTGGTCAATTGAAGAGGGGCGCGGGGGGGGGGCGCAACAATTAAAAACAAATGTAATTTTGAGTTGCAGAAATCAAAGGTAATGAAACTATTTTCATGTATCAAATGTAAGATCGCATCATAAACAGCACAAAAATATACGGTTGCATATTGTAAGGGTTAATACTATGGTCGAAATGGGGGTTAAAAGTCAAAATCTGAATTTTACGTTGCAATGCATGTGAGGGCAAGTCCACTCATATATTAAATGATAGCTTATTACGAGCCCTTTGCTAACAAGTATGATGTATAATTAGGACGGGTAGCTTTTGATAAAAAAAAAAGGGGGGGGACAATCGCCTTTTAAGACAAAATCTGTCAAAATTGCAATGATATTGTGAAAACATCTTTATACAATATATTGTAATAAATGATACGACGAGCATTATACTGAATGGCATGGCCATTTTTTTGCTGATACCTTTTGTTTAAAATGGGAGTGTTTTTAAACCATATAACCATATATATTTACCATATAAACACATTTTAAAATACATTCGGAAAAATAAGTTGCTGTTATGGTTTTATGAGGGCGTGTCCACATGTATACAAAGTCGTCTTACATTTTATATGAAATATAAACATATTACTGATGAACTGTACCTTGAAGTTGCTATTCGCTATCTGTGTCAGACTCCAAGTTTTGTGACGATATACCACATTCATTCTCATCTGCTGGTGGCATATTAGTACATCCCTTAAGTTTGCATGCATCGGTGCACATAAGGTTATTATCCAGGCATTGGCAATCAGGTAGCTTGCAAATCTTACTACATTTGCAGGCAAGAAGCTGCATCACTGCTTCAGGGGCAGGCGATCCAGTCATCAACTCCACCACGGGTTGCCCATCTGCATCCAATTTCCAGCCATGTCCGTCAGGACCAGAAATATCTTCGTTTCTCTCAAGACAACGGATCCAAATTGATGATTGATAGTTTTCCCGTTCAAGGTGTTGAAAGAAACAGTCCTTGCAAGGTAGAAGTTGAGCAAAATCGATTCCCCCCCCCCCCCCCCTTGTTGCGAAATAATTCATAGCGTACAAAGTTTATGTCTGTGACGAGAGATTGTGATGAATACAGCTTGCAGACAAAAGCTTCTAGAGTAGCAACCAACTCTTCTCCAATGGTCCAAGATTTGCCTAGTTGGCTCAAACATGCTCGATATTCGCAAAATCTCATTATTTCTTTCAGTGCTCCAACTTTCCCTCTTCCAGCAAATGCACTCACCGTATCACAGCCCGTTAATAGTGCGGCGGTCGAAGGCTAAAAAGACCCTATTTCAGCTTTGACCCATACAGGCGGTACTATTTCGCAAAACCAAAATAAAATCGTCGGCTACTTCATTACCCACTAGAAAAATGACGTTGTGGTCTCGAAATGCGTTGTACATCATAGATTTACGACGCCATCTTGGATGCGCGGCGTCGATCGCACTTTTGCGTTATAAATCATGTTGTAAATTCTGTAATTTTTGGATTTAAAAAATCAAATTTAGCGCGTTGTGTCACAAGACATGGGCGTTCATTATGCTTTATTTTATTTCGGATTGCAACAATAAGTCAAGGTGAAAAATCAACAATTGCGGGGATAATTAACATTTTCAGAATTTACACTAAAATGTTCTATATTTTTTTACAGTTAAACCATCAACATTTTCTTAAGACACGGGGATAGATTTTGATTGCGGAATACATTTGTGAACACGTCCGTATTTTTCATTTTGCTTAAATGCAAATACTTTGGTCGCTTTGGTGGTAAACGTGATGAAAAGCGTAGCGTGCGGCAAGCTACAAAACTGGTCGAATACTTATTGTTGGATGCATTGTTATACAGATCCTGGCCAAAAGAGACGTGGAATCTTGACCTGGTCGAGTTTTCTCTTCCTATCCTGTTAGTGTATACCTTGAGGATAAAAATAATCTTGGGTAGACATTTGTAATTTTGGGTAAAAGTATTTCTTACGGCGCCATCTTGTTAAAGGCATATGCATATACTACACGCCATTGATTTCATTTGTTTCTATTATAATTATGACAGTTTTAACAAAACCTGACGTGTTATTTAGATTTTTCATTAAAAATTTCCTATTTATTGATACAAATTTTGTCATCCTAGGACTATTATGAAATTATTATATGAAATTACATTTTATTAGTCCTTCAGCCAAGTACAAATTTAAGTGTGTTTGATGACGGACGAATTAAAGTTCGCATTTTCATAAAGAATGTTATTGGAAAATTATTTTTACATAGAGTTGTCCTTAGGTTGGCCCATGACACTAATGGTAGCCATTTTACAAGATGGCCGCCAAATATATGTACTATCTAAGTGCCCGTTAGTGCGCCGCATCCGAGCAACGGTGTGCTTACACACTCATGCACATTATGCAGCAATCCGAGTTGGTGTGTTTTGGAGGTGTCACTCAGTCATCATGATTAGTGTTATGAACCCTAAAACACAGTCGAGGAAATGTAGGTACCTGATAACACAATGCCAAATTTGATTGGGGTACGATAATTAATCCTTCTTTTTTTATATGTGGTGAACACGCTGGTTACTACTTATTCGTCTTATTGTCTTATTCGTCAATTGGCCAGCAATTCTGACCAAACGATGTGAGCGGATTATGGCTGTGTAGTGCATTTGAAAGAAATTGTTTTTAAAAATAGCTGAAAAGCATTGAAATAAAGGTTTTAATAATATAAGCTTTTTTCATGTACTATATAATAAACAAGTAACTATAGACACTTGATAATAATCACCTACAATGCAAACAAAAAGCAAGTGTTATGGTTGACGAGATATTTTACATTCCATTGCTTATTGGTATTACTTTAGCAATTAATAGCCCTACTACTTTACTAAAAAATAATTATTCTATTTTAACAAAAATAATTTGCAATGGAATTTGAAAAAGTACATAAGATCCCTTTGTATACAAAAACCTTGTAAATAGAAAGCCAAAACCTTACACACTTAAATAAATGAGATCTAAAAAAAGGGGCCAAGCTCGTGTATCTTTCTACATTTGAGTATTCTCAATTCATAAACGTACACTGCCCCAAAAACACACCCTTAAAAAAACTTGGCAAAATATAATTTGCAACTAGGAAGAGTCTTCACGAGACATGCATGTATTCTCACGATTGTAAGAACTCACATTAATTTGTACAACGCTTTAGAGAAAATTTGAAATTACATATTATGCGAATTCTAAAATCACAAAACACTCACATTTCATCGCAGCAGAACTTATTTTTTTTCTGTAGACTTTTTTCACTTTTTTAGTTAGATGTTTAAATTTACTTATTGGTGCTTTTTTGTTCTATATCCACTGCATTAATTGGTCAATCTTTGCCGTGAAGCGCCCTAAAACTACTAATACTACTGGTCCATAATGAGCGAAGCGAAGACTTCAATTTCACTGACCCCCAAAAAATTAGCTCGGGTGTTTTTTTTGTTGTTGTATTTTTGTCTGTTTGTTCGCTCTCTACCGGGGGGGACCTTCGAAATCTCTAAACTTAGACCTGCCACGTTTTTGGGTACAATCGAAAAAATATTTTTCATGATTATTGTACTTTTACGATTTTTTTCTGATTTTTAGTGCGATATTTTCGTGACATTTTGGCCGATTCCTAGCTATCAAACGGGTGGGGCTACAACGTTCATATTTCACATGGACATTAAGGTAATGGTGATGTATTGCTTTTTGAAAGAAAAAAGTTGAAAAAGTTAGCCAGAATCCATAGAATAACGGATTTAATATGAGTTTTTAAAAGTTTATAATAACAACTAACAAGAAACAATAGAAACTTGACAACAATCACCTACAATGCATTCAAAAAGAACTTGCAAAGGTAAAGTAATCCAACGCAAACTAAAAACCTTATTAAAAAAGCTCATCCATCAACGCGACTAAAAAAAGCGTTCGCGAAGCGGCCTAGTTACCATCCATTGCTACAGTAAACGAGAGACTGGTTGGTTCAATAGACCAGCCTTTCCTGTCGGTGTTTGTTTGTTCGATGTCTCTTCTTTGCATGAAACTATGCAGGATATTAAACAAACAAACATTGATTGGAATGATGAGATGGTATATTTAACATATTATTTACCTCTATAAAAAGTTAAAATGGTCTATTGAACAAGCCTATTCTTAGGCAATTTAAGCCATTTTCCCAATTACTTTCACATTTTAATGGATAAGGAAGCTTCGCAAACGCTTTTTTTAGTCGCGTTGATGGAGGAGCTTTTTTAATAAGTTTTTAATTTGCGTGGGATCACTTTTCCCTTTGCAAGTTCTTTTTGAATGCATTGTAGGTGATTGTTGTCAAGTTTCTATTGTTTCTTGTTAATTGTTATTATAAACCTTTAAAAACTCATATTAATATTAAAACCTTTATTCTATGGATTCTGGTAAACTTTTTATCTATTTTCTTTCAAAAAGCAATACATCACCATTACCTTAATGTCCATACAAAATATGAACGATGTAGCCCTACCCATTTGGTAGGAATCGGCCCAAATGTTACGAAAATATCGCACTTAAAATCGGAAAAAAATCGTAAAAGTACGATATTCATGAGAAATATTTCTTCGATTGTACCCAAAAACTTGGCAGGTCTAAGTTCAGAGATTTCGATAGGTCCCCTCCAATTTTCATCAAGATCGTATATGCCGTTTGCCCGGTAGAAAAAAAAAAAACAAACAATAAAAACATTGGAGCTAAATATTTTGAGGGGTCAGTGAAATTGAAGTCTTCGTTTCGCTCATCCAAAAATGTCAGTATTTTGTGTATTTTAGAATTCGCATATTTCATTTTTAATTTTCTCCGGAGCGTTGTAAAAATTAATGTGAGTAATTACGATCGAGCAGAATGCATGAATACGAATACACATGGGGCATGCAATTGGATTGTTTTAAAAATAAGGCAATCTCAAATTTACACAGTGGGACCAATGCAGGATATTAAGGTAAAATTACGTTCTTACCACAAATACCTAACCTCTGCTCATAAGGTACCAGTTGGCATAACCGATTTAGTAATTTCTTGAATATTCATTCGTGCAAAGTATACATTACATCTCAATGCAAGTAAAATATTTACAAATTAGTTGGTTTTATTTGAAAGCTATTCAAAAGCGTTTGTCCTATCATGCACATAAAACAAG
This sequence comes from Sweltsa coloradensis, assembly GCA_024449915.1. Taxonomy (NCBI): domain Eukaryota; kingdom Metazoa; phylum Arthropoda; class Insecta; order Plecoptera; family Chloroperlidae; genus Sweltsa; species Sweltsa coloradensis. The sequence continues at coordinate 10,089 of JAMZAV010003839.1, forward strand.
AAGCATTGTACATTACAAAATCTAAACCAAACATTTAATTTCGCAAAATGGCTTCCACAGCGCCAATTTCATATGGCTACATAAAAAAAAAAACTGATTCTAATATCATGCCCCATGTGTGTATTAAATTTCAAGATCCTGTTAAAAGACTACGTTAAGAAAAATATATTTGGCGGTCATCTTCTAAAATGGTCGCCATTACTGTCACTGCGTTTTATTTGTAATGGTCGTAATGGAAATTCGTTTTCCAATGATCGATAAGAACTATTATATGTTTACCCAATTTAACTTTCTATCATAAAATGTCTATACATATATTTGGTGGCCATCTTGTAAAATGGCTACCATTAGTGTCATGGGATAAACCTAAGACAACTCTATGAACAAATAATTTTCCAATAACATTATTTATGAATATGTGAACATTTATTTGTCCGTCATCAAACACACTTAAATATTGTACTTGGCTGAAGGATAATAATAAAATGTAATTTTTCCCACAAATAATCTCATAATAGTCCCAGGCTGACAAAATTTTGTTTCAAATAAATAGGAAATTTTATGAAAAAATCCAAATAACACGTCAGATTTGTTAAAACTGTCATAATTATAATAGAAAACAAAATGAAAAATCAAAAAGCGTGTACTATATGCATATGCCTAAAACAAGATGGCGTCGTTAAAAATATTTTGCCCAAAATTACAAATGTCTACCCCAAGATTATTTTTATCCTCAAGGTATACACTAACAGGATAGGAAGAGAAAACTCGACCAGGTCAAGATTCCACGTCTCTTTGGCCAGGATCTGTATAACAATGCATCCAAACAATAAGTATTCGACCAGTTTTGTAGCTTGCCGCACGCTACGCTTTTCATCACGTTTACCACCAAAGCGACCAAAGTATTTGCATTTAAGCAAAATGAAAAATACGGACGTGTTCACAAATGTATTCCGCAATCAAAATCTATCCCCGTGTCTTAAGAAAATGTTGATGGTTTAACTGTAAAAAAATATAGAACATTTTAGTGTAATTCTGAAAATGTTAATTTTCCCCGCAATTGTTGATTTTTCACCTTGACTTATTGTTGCAATCCGAAATAAAAATTAAGCATAATGAACGCCCATGTCTTGGGAATACAACGCACTACATTTCGTTTTTCTAATGCAAAAATTGCAGAATGTACAATATGGTTTATAACGCAAAGTGCGATCGACGCCGCGCATCCAAGATGGCGTCGTAAATCTATGACGTACACGCATTTCAAGACCACAACGTCATTTTTCTAGTGGGTGATGAAGTAGCCGACGATTTTATTTTGGTTTCGCGAAATAGTACCGCCTGTATGGGTCAAAGCTGAAATTTCGGATTCGACCGCCGCACTAGTGTGTAGGCCAACAAGAGCTTTGCTTACTTCCTTTCCGAGGGAATTTGCAATTTTAGACACATTAACATAATGCGATCTATTCTGAGTACCTCTTTTAACAAAAAGTGATACATTAAGATCAAATGAAGCCCATAGGCATGATGATAAGAACATCTGTGTCAGCAGAGATACGATGACAGCCGAAGTAAAGCCGTTGTCGGAGGCATATTTGGCATGAAGGAGTAGGCCTATCCGCGTATCCGCTTCTTCTTGCAAACGTTGCAGGTCTGCACAAATCTCCCAACCATGTTGTCACTTTAATGCATTGGTCTTCACACGTGACATAAAGTATCCTATTCTGTAGTTTCAAGCGCTGTTTTGGAGATATCCAATCTTCATAAATATATTTTATAAGGCTTGATTTATTAACAGAGTTTGCAAGAAACAATCTCCAGTTATGTATGCGGTGTCCAGGTGCTATGTTTTTAACTTGTATGGCATTGACAGGACCTCGTCGTAAGCGTTCAGTGTTTTTAATGGATACTTCTCGATAAACATCAAATACAACATGAACTTCTGAGCATCCGTTTGCCTCTTCAAGCATGGAACGTAAAATTGATGTTGATATATCTGCACACATTTGGCCGTTGAAGGATTTTTTCTGTACTATTGCCATTACATCTATAAAGCATAACTTTGGCCATTGAATATCTAAATCCTCAGCAGGTGAAGAATGTTTTTCTTACTCCAGTTCCAGAACAGCCTTGGTAATTTTTCTCAAAGTCCCGTCTGCAGATGCTGAAGACCTGGGTATAGGTCCCAGAGGATGTGAAAGAACATCTTGCATTTTAAGTTGCCTGATCTCGGCAATAATTAACATTCGGCCAAACAGATTTCTGTCCGTTTTTACAGACAAATCTACGCCCTTTTTGGATGAACGTAGATTCTTATTTAGAGTGAAGAAAGTTCCGAAGTTAAGCTTCTTTATATTGTCATGGAATTTCGTTGTTGGAGGGGTTTCTTCAAGCCTCGTTCGTTTGAACTCGGCATACGCTTCCTCGCCACTCTTCAGTGCTTTTTGTTGAATAGTAACAACAAAATATTGATTTAGATATTACAACAACAACTACTATTACTACAACAACAACAACGTAACTGTTTTATTCATATGTTGGTAGTTGGTATTATTTCTATTTTATTGGTTGGTACTATTGTAAGATGTTTCTAGAATAAAATAATAACCTGATACTGTCAAAGTTGTGTTTATTAAAATATTTATAATATCCTAAAACAAAATCGTAAAACAACAGGTTATGTGCTCAGACATGGTTCTAACTGTAAAACAAAAGTAAAATTCTTAAAAATCAGTAAAGAAGAGATGGCATCTTCACTTCAGTGTCAGAAGATATAGCTCATGTACAAAACTGAAGGATGTGGATTCCTATATCCAATGTGGGTTTTCCAAATAAAAATTTTGTTTCGTGCTAGAGAACTTATGGACATAGTGGACGGAACAGAGTTACTAGAAGCCCTAGATAGAGATGAAGAGAAGATTAAAAAATGGAAATCGCGTGATGCAAAGGCTCAACACTTCATCGTGACAACCTTAGATAAAATCGTGATACCGCACATCCTAACCTTGTACAACTGCAAAAGAAATGTTTAATACACTAAAGAACATATATCAAAGAGATACAGGTCAGCAAAAATGTATTTTGTTGCAAGAATTCTACAACTATCATTTCGATAAAACTAAAGACATGATGGTAAACATAAGTCACATTCAGAACATTGCCTTCAAGTTAAACCGCATGGATCAACCCATAGATGACACCATGATCATGACAAAAATCATGACAGTCTTACCAGAAGAATACAAGCATTTCAGTAGTGCTTGGGATTCGACCAGTGGAACAGACAAGACCCTGCAAAACTTATGTGCAAGACTCCAACTGGAAGAATCGAAACTCAAGACTGCGATGAAAGAAGAAGAAAAATGTATCCTTTAAATCTGAATTTTACAGCAAAAGTAAAAATGCAATTAAATGTTTCTCATGTAATGAAAAAGGTCATATCAAATCAAACTGTCCAAAACAGAAGAAATGTGGTATTTGTAAGAAAACTAATCATTCTGAGAAAGATTGCTATTTTAGAGATAAGAAATGCTGTTCAATCTGTAAGAAAAATAACCACACAGAACAGGAGTTGTTTTTACAGAGATAAAGATAAGAATAAAAGTAAATATGATGTTAGGAGTAAGAATAAGGGTGAAAACAAAGTATCGTTTATCACTGAGACACATAGGCCTAGTGTTAACCGGTAACTGTAACTTTGTATTAGATAGTGGATCTTCCTGTCATATGGTTAGTGAAAAGGATATGTTGACTGATATAAAAACATGTAAAGAAGACATTAAAATTGCTAAGAAAAATGAGAGTAGTCTGCATTAGGAGTAGGTACTCTTGTGTCTGACAAATGTGATTTAAAGAATGTGTACTATGTTAAAGATCTTTCAAGAAATCTCATGTCGGTCAATGCGCATTACTGAAAATGATGGTATAGTTGTATTTGCCAAAGACAGTGTAAAAGTATTAAAAGAGAACACTGTCATACTAGAAGGTAAGAAAACTAAGAATGGATTGTATGTTGTTAACTTAAATACCAATCCGAGAATGAAGCTTTAGTAACACAGCATGAAAATGTTAGTTTAGAGTGGCATAGAAAATTGGGTCATATCAGTTTTAGTAACCTTAAGAAAATGCCCAACATGTGTAACGGTATGCCTCAGGAAGTAACAGAGTGTAAAGATGATACATTGTGCTCAATTTGTATGCATGCCAAACAGTTAGATTGCCCTTTAACACTGAAAGAGAGAAAGCCACCAGACCCCTTCAAATAATACATTCAGATGTATGTGGGACAATAGATCCAGAAACACATGATGGTAAAAGATACTTTCTTACATTCACTGATGAATATACTCAATTTTGTATTGTGTATCTGTTAAGAAATAAGAGTGAAGTGCAAATGTATTTGAAACAGTATGTAAATGAGGTAGAATTGCATTTGATTTAAAAGTTGGTAAAATAAGGTGCGACAATGGGGCGAGTATCGAAATGACAATTTAAAGGAGTGGTGTAAAATGAAAGGCATCATAATGGATTATACCATACCATATTCTCCACAACTGAACGGGAAAGCTGAGAGAATTAATCGTACACTCATGAAAAGGCAAGAGCATTGATTTTCGATTCTAACCTAGAAAAAGAAATGTGGGGAGAAGCTGTATTGACATCAGCCTATTTACTAAATAGAAGTCCTACAGTAACAATTAACATGACACCAGCAGAAATATGGTTTTCCAAGAACCTGATTTATCGAGACTCCAGATTTTTGGTTGTACTGCTTCGCCAAAGTCCTAGGACCATTAAAAAACTTGACAGTCGCAGTAGAAAAAGCGTGTTTATAGGTTATGCCTCAAATGGATACCGACTCTGGGATCCTGAAACAAGAAAAATTTTTGTCTCTAGAGATGTAGTATTCACAAACAAAATTGTGGGAAACCATCTCAACAACACAATCTTCAGCTCACAGACACAGACAGTGAAGATGATGTTGAGAATAAAGATCAAGAAGCAAGAAGTCAAAATCAAAATGTCAGAAATGAAACTCGAAACACAATGGAAGAAGATACCGAACAAGAAGATGAACAGAAGAGAACAGAGAGCCAGTGTTTATAATTTAAGATCAAAACGAATGATAAAAAGACCAGTAAGATATGACGACTATGATGTAAATATTGATGAAGAAGCAATGCTAACTTACAGCGAATCATTGAAAGGAATAGACAAAGACAAGTGGAAACAAGCAATAAAAGAAGAAAAAGAATCAATGGAGAAAAACAAGACATGGGAATTAGTAGATCCCGAAGTAGTAGCTGAAGAGAAGTCCTGTCGAGTAAATGGATTTTCAAAATTAAAGAAGATGGACGGTATAAAGCAAGACTTGTTGTGAGAGGCTGTGAACAAAAGAAGGAAGTATGGATTTTAAAGAAACGTTTAGTCCAGTAGTAGAAAGTAGCTCACTGAGAATCCTCTTTGCTGTGCTGCCCAGAACAATTTACATATCAAAACATTTGACGTAAAAACTGCCTTTTTGTATGGACAATTAGAAGAAGAAATTTTTATGAAAATTCCAGAAGGCTATAATGAGACAGGTAAAATTTGAAGAAAGCATTATATGGCTTAAAACAAGCCCCATGCAAATGGAACAAACGCCTAACTACATTTTTGAAAAAGGAAGGAATGAAACAATTAAAATCTGATCAGTGCATTTTTAGAAATGAACAACATTATTTATACCTTGCTATACATGTAGACGACGGAATAATCATGGGAAAAGACATGGATAAATGAACTATTTGTTAAAAAAATTGAAAGAAGAATTTGAAATAACAACATCAGATAATCCGAACAGTTATTTAGGGATGGAGATCACAGAACAGAAAATGGTTTACTTATTTCACAAGTAAACTATGCAAAACAAGTACTTGAACGATACAATATGACAGATTGCAAACCAATGATTACGCCAATCGTACCAGAAGACAAAAACAAGAGAGAATATGAGGAAAAAGAAGAAACGTTTCCTTATAGAGAAGCTATCGGAAGTTTGTTATACATGACATGCAAGACAAGACCTGATATGGCATACAGCGTCAATTTTGAAAGCCGATCTATGGAAAATCCAACCAAGCAAGATGTACAGAATGTAAAAAGAACCCTAAGATATTTAAAAGGTACTCAGAAGTTGGGAATTCTTTATTCCTCATCTCAGGAAGATAATACTATAGAAATTAAAGCATTTTGTGACTCTGATTATGCTGGGGATATAAAAGATAGAAAGAGCACTACAGGATATGTTGTGATGTATGCAAATGCTCCAATTTCTTGGTGTTCCCGTAAACAAAGTATTGTTGCCCTATCAACAACAGAAGCAGAATATATTGCTGCTGCTGAATGTTGTAAAGAAATAAAGCATCTCAAAAGTGTGATTGAGGAATTGACTGGTGAATCAGTATCAGTGGTTCTAAATGTTGATAATCAGAGTGCAATTAAATTAATAAAATCCGGACAAATGAGTAGAGGTGAGATATCATTTCATAAGTGAACAGTTTAATGAGGGTGTATTTTCTGTTAAATACTGTCCTTCAGATGAACAACTTGCTGATATTCTAACTAAACCATTGTTGTCAACGAAATTTGAAAGATTCAGAGATATCATGTTGAAAACGATAAGCTAAGTTCATGATACAATGACAAGTATGTCTATTCACTGTAACAATGCTAATCTTGATAATGTTATTTGAGAGTAACACTACTAACTTACGGTTTTATTATTGATAATATTTGATTTGTATAAAATATAAATGTGTGAATTTGATGTATTATGTAAATAGTATAAAAAAAAAAAAAAACATTTTGTTGTTAAGAGAGGATGTTGAATAGTAACAACAAAATATTGATTTAGATATTACAACAACAACTACTATTACTACAACAACAAACAACGTAACTGTTTTATTCAATGATGTTGGTAGTTGGTATTATTTCTATTTTATTGGTTGGTACTATTGTAAGATGTTTCTAGAATAAAATATAACCTGATACTGTCAAAGTTGTGTTTATTAAAATATTTATAATATCCTAAAACAAAATCGTTAAAACAACACTTTTAACAAATCAGAGGCGATAGATGGTGGTTGCAAGCATTCTTCTTGCTGAAGCACACTTTAAAATGAACAAAAATTGAATTCACTAACCTTTTATGTTTGTAAAATGAGCAATTATTTTGTTGGCTTATTCTCAATTTCATTAATCGGTAATCACTCCCGTAGATAGTAGGCTATGTATAAATCACATTTTCACATTTTGACCCACACACCCCCCCCCCCCTCCCCCCAATTTTTTGTACCAAAAGCTACCCGCCCCAAAAATGTGTCATATGTTTTTGAAATCGGGTCATTTCAAGCTTTCATTTCATATATGTGATTATCTAATCGGACATTGTTTTCTTGGACTCAAATTTACACATTGGGGCCTTACCCCCCCCCCTTTTTGACCAGAAGCTACATGCCCCAATAATGCATCTTACTTTTTGGAAAGGGGACATTTCAAGCTTTCACTTAATTGATACATGTAAATATCTAATCGGACATTGTTTTCTTAAACCCAAATTTACACATTTTGACCAAACCCACCATTTTTTTAACCAAAATTTAACCACCTCGATAATGTGTCATACATGTTCGTAATGAGGTCATTTTAAGCTTTCATTGAATATACATGAACATCTAATCGGTCATTGTTTTCTTGAACTCAAATTTACACATTGGGACCTTACACCTCCCTTTTTTTTTTACCAAAAGCTACCCGCTACAATAACACATCATACTTTTTTTTGTAAAGAGGACATTTCAAGCTTTCATTTGATAATCGCCCCCCCCCCCTCATGATTATGTCCTAGATCCGCCACTGCTGTCAACGGCAACATTAGGGATAAATTCACTGTCATTACTCTCAAGAAGGCCTATAGATTCCGTTTCATGACATTTCCGTCCAAAAAAGAGGGGAAATATTTTTTATGTTTCAGCTCCCAAGTCGCACTGAATACCACAATCTCTGAACGATTCTGTGTACACATCCGTGTTGTACATTAGACAGTCATTCACCCCCGCGTCGAACTTGTTGACATATGACTGTCACTCACTACATTCAACATATTGTCTGCTTCCGCAACAGTTTTTTCCTAATGTATACAGACTCACGGCTTCGATTGTGTTCACTACGTTCACTGTACTTGAAAACGGATGGTATTTTTGTCTTTTTACCTTCTTCTCGAGCCATTTTTATTGTCTTTTAAAACCAATGCAGACATTTCAAAATCGTCTTGCACAAAGTGGTCGGAACAAACGTGCGAGTTTTTTGTTGGTGTGAATTGTTTTTTTTTTTACTCTTTGAACCCAAACTTTAAACCTACTTTTGTCCTTGTCTTTGTTAGGAAACGTATGGAAGAACAAAAGTGAAACCCCACCTTCTGACAATGCACCCCTCGCTTACTGCATCCGTATAGGCCCTACACAACACTATGGCATTATGAAAATACTATAGTAAAACGCTCAGTTGGACGCGTTGATAAGCGAGCACGTGCTATACAATTTGTTGATGGTCCAAATTTCAACCTGATCTGAATCTTCTTGCAACTGCTATCATGAGCCAAAAAAGCTCCAGCTTCGTGCGACTTTTCGTTGCCATGGTAACGTTACTTTTGTTAAAATGTAATTTCCATCTACACTACTTATCGGATCAAAATAAAATTAACATATTCGTGACCGGACGGACATTCTAAATGATTTGGCCCAAATCATTTGGCCACCTCAGATTTTGTCGCCGTTTAGTTTGAAAAAAAACTTTCGATTAACTTTAATATAACTTTTTAACTTTTTGAACGATTTTGCCACAAAACTAATGGCATTCAATCGAGACCGAAGCTTGCGGATGGTCAAAATTTCAACTCGATCCGAACCTCCGTTCGACCGCTATCATGAGCCAAAAAGCTGCGCACCTTTTCGTTGCCATGGTAACGGTACTTTGTTATAATGTAATTTCCATCTACACTACTTATCGGATCAAAATAAAATTAACATATTCGTGACCGGACGGACATTCTAAATGATTTGGCCACCTCAGATTTTGTCGCCGTTAAGTTTGAAAAAAAAACTTTCGATTAACTTTAATGTAACTTTTTAACTTTTTGAACGATTTTGCCACAAAACTAATGGTATTCAATCCAGATTGAAGCTTGCGGATGGTCAAAATTTCAACTCGATCCGAGCCTCCGTTCGAACGTTATGGCGAGACATACAAACAAACAAACAAAAACAAAAAACAAACAAACAAAAAACAAAAAAAACAAAGCTAGTGACTATTTTTCCGATAATAGATCGAAACGCGCACTTACGCACTTGTTACACCAAAGCACACATTCGAGGTCCGACGTTGTGTGAGACTGATCTGTTACTGAAAATACAAAGAGTAGACACTTAGAAGTATGAAGTAGAACAAACGGAAGTCGGCCTTTCACCTTCAAAGATTGTCGCCACTTGGGGGGTGGGGGATGCCTCTGGTGACTTCCGCTCCCGGTGTTTGCATCTTCAAAGATAGCTTCGTTTACAGGGAGTGTCCGCGATGCGACCCCGATGAATTACGACATTACACGACATGCATCTTCGACTTGTCTTTTTTCTCAGAAAACAGTGTTTTCTTTCAGTATAGGCGTTGGCATTAGCTTGTCAGTATTGTATAATATCGTGGACCGATGGCAAGCAAGACAACACAGCCGTATTTAGGCCCTATTTGAACCAAAACGTCGTCAAAGAAGAGATTCAGAACATTGTTCAAATGAGGAAGATTCGTGTAATGCATTAAGTGCGACATAGATTGCATAGCATCGCAAAAAGTAAGGAAGAGAAAAGTAGATATAAATCTTCCTCGCGAATGATAATTTTCGACACTTGGGCGGTTGGCATACACACAGTTTGTGCATTGGGTAAATGGATGGCAATCAATTGGTAAACACGAACGTTTTGTAATTCCTTCTTGTGTGGTAAAACGAATAAAAATCGAGTTCCCGAGTCCAACCACGGTCAGAAAAAAAAAACACTTACCGGTACCAAAAAGTGCGTAAGTTTTGGTAAGTGTTTCGGTCAGAAAAAAAAACACTTACCGGTACCAAAAAGTGCGTAAGTTTTGGTAAGTGTTTCTATTTCTGACCGTGGTTATTGTTCGTGTGTTTGTGTTTTTAATTATCCTCCCGGTCTAAGACTCTAGGTTTTAATTAATTAATTTCCATAATTAGTGTATTTGCCGCATATCTGTTATACCTAGAATAGCATTTAAAATGAATGAATAGGTATAATAAAATTATTGTCGTTAGGTATCACAGAAATAATAACGCAATAGAAATTAAAGTAAATAAATAAATATTTTGTCGAGTTTTATATCGCAGGCGATGTTCTCTTCTATTGATGAAGCAGTGGCGGATTGGGAAGAAAACCGGCCCGGGCAATCTGTTGTGAACGGCCCAAAATTATGAGCGGAAAACCACGGGGTCTGGGGTGGACCCCCAGCCGCCGGACGCCTTTTTGCCAAAGGCGATTTTTTTTTGGACATATTATTAGTTAGTTCCCGATTTCTAGGCTCAAAAAAGACATTTTGAGGGCCTTATCCCGCCCCTCCCTAATTATGCCACTGCCTTCACTGCATACCTTCAGGCTCCCATTCGCGTCCTATCCTATCCTATTTTAGCGTGTTGCTTTTATATCCCGAAATTTTTGTAACAATCAAAAAGCGTGGATTTTGTGAGTTTTAATGTAAAGACGGATGTTTGTAAAAATTCTTATAGCTCATGGCTTGAGAGCGTGCGCCGATAACCTAAATATAGTTGTCCTAAGCAAGTAGTAGTAGTCGACTAACATCTAATTGGATGAGCGTAGCGAGCGAAGCGAAGATTTCATTCGACTACACTGGAGAAAAAAATCCGGATTGTTTTTTTTTCTTTTTGTATTTTTGTGTGTTTGTCCACACGATTCCGGCTAAACCGATACTCCAATTGCGATAAAATTTTCTGGAGACCTTTGAAATCTCTGAACTTAGAACTGCACGGTTCGAAAAATCGATCGAAAAATTATTTCTCATGAAAATTGCAATTTTATGATTTTTTTCGATGTTCTTGTTTTTTTCTGTTTGTATTTTTGTGTGTTTGTTAACACGATTCCAGCTAAACCGATAATCCAATTGCAATGAAATTTTCTGGAGGTCTTCAAAATCATTGGACTTAGAACTTCCACGTTTTTGAGCGCAATCAAAAGATTATTTCTCATACAAAACGCAATTTTACGATTTCTTTTCGTTTTTCTTATTTCTTATATTTGTATTTGTGTGTGTTTGTTAACACGATTCCGGCTAAACCGATACTCCAATTGCGATGAAATTTTCTGGAGACCTTTGAAATCTCTGAACTTAGAACTACACGGTTCGAAAAATCGATCGAAAAATTTTTTCTCATGAAAATTGCAATTTTATAATTTTTCCCGATTTTTTTGTTTTTTCTGTTTGTATTTCTGTGTGTTTGTCAACACGATTCCAGCTAAACCGATACTCCAATTGTAATAAAATTTTCTGGAGGCCTAAAAAACTTTGGACCTGCCACGTTTTTGAGCGCAATCGAAAGATTATTTCTCATGAAAAACGCAATTTTACGATTTTTTCCCCGTTTTTCTTATTTTTTCTGTTTGTATTTTTGTGTGTTTGTTCACACGATTCCGGCAAAACCGATACTTCAATTGCGATGAAATTTTCTGGAGGCCTTTAAAATCTCTGAACTTAGAAATGTCACGTTTTTGAGCGCAATATAAAAATTATTTCTCATGAAAATCACAATTTTACGATTTTTAATGATTTAAAAAAAATCTTTTACTTATAACACCTACGTGCTTTATCCGATTGTAATGATTTTTTCACAGAACCTTTATTTTATGAATTGATATATTTGTGTGAAATTTGAGCGTAATCAAAAAATTATTTCTCATGAAAATCGCAATTTTACTATTTTATTTTTATTTTTAACATTTCTTTGATTTATAACACCTACATGCTTTATCCCATTGTAATGATTTTTTCACAGCACCTTAATTTTATGAATTAATACATTCGTGTGAAATTTGAGGTCATCGAAATATTATTTCTCATGATAATGGCAATTTTACGATTTTTTTCGATTTTTAAAATTTCTTCGACTTATTACACCTACATGCTTCGGTACTTGATCAATTCAATTACAGTCGCTAACTACTTGTTCGACGATAGTAAATTTTTTTTAAACAATATAAACATTTTCAATCCCTAATAAACATTTTCTTAAATAAACAATATTTTTTAACTTCATATATAACAGGTGGCGCGATAATACAACCTACCCGGTTGACGCGCCCCTGATCCTCATGTCGTTGTAAAATTTAAAACAGTATTATTACCAAGCGTGTTCGCAGGCCATTAGCAATGGGAAAATGAAATCAATTTAAATACCATTTGCAAAACACATGGCAGCTCAATGCACCAATTACGCTCATCTATCAACGCGGCGGGCTTAAGCGTTTTCCTAGTATTACAACAAGTATTGTTTCAACTTATCTGAATATCCTTTCTGCATTGTTTTGACTAGTTTACTATTTACTTTTACTAGGAAAACGCTTAAGTCCTGCCGCGTTGTTGGATGAGCGTAATTGGTGAATTGAGCTGCCATGTGTTTTGCGGATTTTCTGTTGTTCTGTGAAAAAATCAGAACTTTGTTGATTTTTTTAAAAAATTAAATCAAAAATTAAATAAAAAATTAACTTATTTTTTTTAATTAATCGTAATTTAAAAAAGGAAAAAATCGTAATATTGAAATTTTCATAAGAAATAATTATTCGATTACGCACAAATTTTAAAAATCATTATAATCGGATAAAGCATGTAGGTGTTATAAGCAGAAGAAATTAAAAAAAATCGTAAAATTGCGATTTTCATGAGAGTTATTTTTTTCGATTGCGCTCAAATTTCATACGAATATATTTATTTATAACATTAAGGTTCTGTGAAAAAATCATTAAAATCGGATGAAGCATGTATGAGTTATAAGCCGAAGAAATTATTTTAAAAAATCGAAAAAAATCGTAAAATTGCGATTTTCACGAGAAATAGTTTTTCGATTGCGCTCAAAAACGTGGCAGTTCTTAGTTCAGAGATTTCAAAGGCCTCCATAAAATTTCATCGCAATCGGAGTATCGGTTTAGCCGGAATCGTGTTAACAGACAGACAAAATTACAGAAAGAAAGAAAGAAAGGAAAGAAAAAAAAAAACATTCCGGATTTTTTTCTCCAGTGTAGTAAAATGGAATCTTCGCTGGGCATTCGCCCGGTTGCCCGGCGGCCCAATCCGCCCTGTGATGAAGTTGTGTTATTCACCACGATTCTGTATGTGGTTGATTGATTACTCTAAATTGTATGAAGAGTAGTAAAACGCGAAAGTTCATAGCATTTTTATGAGAATCGAACCAGCAAACCATGGTCCATGGTTCTATAAAAAATAATGCCAATACATGAAAAGGGCAATATTGAGTTAGATGAGCATTTTGTGCATAACAGTTTGATTAAAATCGTGCAACAGAGGAACAGGGTAGTTTATTATGCACTCCCTACTGGTGTCTTCCCACAGTGCCGCTTCCCGTAAGGCCATCAACCTTTTTTTCCCCTATGCCATCATTTCTACCTGTCGATAAAGACCATGTTACAGGAAGCGTTGTTGGCCTAAGGGGAATTGATTTATTCCCCTTAGGCCAACACCCTGCATTTCATTATTGAAAATACAAAGAAGGTTTGTTGGCCTTGGGGTAATTGATTTATTCCCCTAAGGCCAACAGTAACACCGTGCATATCATTATTGAAATTTCCATTAAGGTTTGTTGGCCTAGGGGGAATTTACTTATTCCCCTAAGGCCAACAGCGTATATGTATCATTTAAGGTAAAGAGCGGGGCGTTGTTGGCCTTGGGGGAATATACCAATTACCCCAAGGCCTACAATGCCCCGCTACTTACCTTAAATAATTCATATACGCTGTTGGCGGAATAAATCAATTACCCCAAGGCCAACAAACCTTTCTATTTTCAGTAATAAAATGCAGGGTGTTGGCTTAATAGGGAATAAATCAATTCCCCTTTGGCCAACAAGTGTAACATGGTCTTTATCGACAGGTAGTAGCCTAATGATGGCATTGGGGAAAAAAGGTTGATGGCCATACGGGAAGCGGCACTGTAGGACGGCTCCGTCGCTACTTGCTCTCGCTCTGAACAATTTCCGAAACAGCCGGTAGGCCTAGCTAGCGAGTGCCAAAGATTTCCGGTGAGGCCCGAACCACATTGCACGAATGGGGGTGGAAGCGAGGAGACGAAAGTTAAAACGCATGTTATTTTTCTCTGTTTGCAACATGATCGTACACGAATATTCTACTGTACGTATACGCATTTTGGTTCTTCTGCCATTCATTGCGCGAAAGATATCATGAAGAACGTTTACTGCCGTGTGGTACATTCAATATTCATAGATATTGAACACCTATTGTAGGCTAGATTATAGCAGTCTCCAATACCTCCGCACTGGCGCGAGTGTACTATTGAAGAGTCAATATCGGCCCAATTCAAGATGGCGATTTGACGTTTTAATTTATGCTTTTTGGATGAGCGAAGCAAAGACTTCAATTTCACCGACCCCAAAAAAAATTTAGCTAGGGTGTTTTTTTGTTTGTTTATTTTTTTTTGTTTTTTTTTGTTTTTTTAGTTTTTTTTTCTGTTTGTTCGCTCCATAGAAATATAGGTTTTAATATGAGTTTTTTTTAGGTTTATTGGATGAGCGAAGCGAAGACTTCAATTTCACCGACCCCCCAAAATATTTAGCTCGGGTGTTTTTTTTTTTTTTTTTTTTTGGTGTCTTGTTTGTTCGCTCTCTACCGGGCAAACGGCATACGGCATATGCGATCTTGATGAAAATTGGAAGGGACCTTCGATATCTCTGAACTTAGACTTGCCACGTTTTTGGGTACAATCGAAGAAATATTTCTCATGAATATCGTACTTTTACTATTTTTTTTCGATTTTTAGTGCGATATTTTCGTGACATTTGGGCCGATTCTGACCAAACGGGTGGGGATACAACGTTCATATTTTACATGGACATTAAGGCAATGGTGATTGGATGAGCGAAGCGAGTGAAGCGAAGACTTCAATTTCACTGACCCCCCCAAAAAATTAGCTCTGGTGTTTTGTTTTTTGTTTTTTTTTTGGATTTTTGTCTGTTTGTACGCTCTCTCTACTGGGCAAACGGCATTATGCGATCTTGATGAAAATTGGAGGGGACCTTCGAAATCTCTGAACTTAGACTTGCCACGTTTTTGGGTACAATCGAAGAAATATTTCTCATGAATATCGTACTTTTACGATTTTTTACGATTTTTTGTGCGATATTTTCGTGCCATTTGGGCCAATTCTGACCAAACGGGTGGGGCTACAACGTTCATTTGATGAGCGAAGCGAAGACTTCAATTTCACCGACCCCCAACAAAATTTAGCTCAGGTGTTTTTTTTGTTTGTTTTTTGTTTTTTGATTTTTTTTTTGTTTTTTTTGTTTGTTTTTTTGTCTGTTTGTTCGCTCTCACCGGGCAAAACGGAAAATGCGGTCTTGATGAAAATTTGACATGACCTTCGAAATCTCCTGAACTTAGACTTGCTACGTTTTTGGGTACAATCGAAGAAATATTTCTCATGAATATCGTACTTTTACGATTTTTTTCGATTTTTAGTGCGATATTTTTCGTGCTATTTGGGCCAATTCTGACCAAACGGGTGGGCCTACAACGTTCATATTATACATGGACATTACAGTTATGGTGATGTAGTACCTTTTGAAAGAAAAGTTGAAAAGTTAGCCAGAATCCATAGAAATAAAGCTTTTAAAAATGAGTTTTTTTACGGTAAATAATACCAATTGACAGGTAACAAAAGAAATTTGACAACAATCACTTACAATGCATAGGTAGCGACTAAAAAAAGCGTTTGCGAAGCTTCCTAGTAATAACAAAATAGAAAAATAAAACAATGTTACATATTGTTGCTAATTGGATGAGCGTAGCGAGCGTAGCGAGCGAAGCGAAGATTCCATTTCACTACACTGGAGAAAAAAAACCGGAATGTTTTTTTTTTCTTTCTTTCTTTCTTTCTGTATTTTTGTCTGTCTGTTAACACGATTCCGCAAACCGATACTCCGATTGCGATGAAATTTTATGGAGGCCTTTGAAATCTCTGAACTAAGAACTGCCACGTTTTTGAGCGCAATCAAAAAATTATTTCTCATGAAAATCGCAATTTTACGATTTTTTTCGATTTTTAAAAAAATTCTTCGACTTATAACTCCTACATGCTTTATCCGATTGTAATGATTTTTTCACAGAACCTTAATTTTATGAATTGATATATATTCGTGTGAAATTTGAGCGTAATCAAATAATTATTTCTCATGAAAATCGCAATTTTACGATTTTTCCTTTTTTAAAATTACGATTAATTAAAAAAAATAAGTTAATTTTTTATTTAATTTGTTTTAATTTTTAAAAATTTCAACGAAGTTCTGATTTTTTCACAGAACAACAGAAAATCCGCAAAACACATGGCAGCTCAATTCACCAATTACGCTCATCCAACAACGCGGCGGGACTTAAGCGTTTTTCCTAGTTTACATCTACATAATATGTAACGCATCGCGTTGCAATAAATTATAAAACTGCTTCCGAAAATGAAAACAACTTGACTTAAATGTTTTGATTAACTGGAAGATTTTAAGAGTTGAGAAAATCACGACACATTACGTACATGAATGATCTGAACAGTGATAACCCGGGCATTGAGAGCCATCCCCGGTGGCGGAGAAACGACTGGGGTGCATGTTCAAAGCGTATGAGTTTGACACTAGGAGGACGCGAGTTCGAATCCCAAAGAACGCAAGTTTTTTTTTAATTTGTCCTTTTCCCTCATCTATCAGCGCTCATCGTTCTAACAGCAATACATATTGCAATAATGGAGACATTAAGCAACAAAAATCAATCGATCATAGAGGTTGGCATTAATTTGAAAATTTGGAATTAACTATACCAACAAGAATCAACTTTTCTGGTATTCTGAAATGACACTGCCAACGAGGTAGAGGTAGTAAACCATAGAGGCAAGAACCAGCAGCCATCTTTGATTTTTAAATAGAAAATGACGTTGCCCAGGGTTGTCATTGGAGCACAAAACAAAACGGTAATATAAATACTTATATTCTTTTTTAGAGTCTACACACTCGTTAACATAACTGATTTTCAGTGGACAAACAAAGACCTTCAAATTATACAAGGAAACGCTTAAGTCCCGCCGCGTTGTTGGATGAGCGTAATTGGTGCATTGAGTAGCCAAGTTACTTTTTGAACAGATTGTTGGCACTAATTCCCACCAAATTTGCTGTACTGATCCATTCTAATGCTGCCGCTCTCACAGATCAGCAACATACTATACTGAGCCAGTTTGGTGATATGACATTGTGATCTGATATCAGGTATTCGTAAGCGGACAGGTTGCTCGGAGTCGGATCAAGTTTGCGTTCGAGATGGAAACTTCGAGCCGGGCCATGTTCGGGCGGTTTCTTTTCCATTGATGACATTACAAGCTCAATTCACAAACTCATACACATTCATAACACCAAACGGGTGGGGCTACAAAGTTCATATTTAATAGTGATGTACTAGTACTTTTTGAAAGAAAAAGTTTGCTGGAAGGCTTCCAAATATAATTAGAATTAGTAGATTTATTGCACTTTAACAGCTAAGATAATTTGCCCCTCCAAGATAAAACAATTTATAAGTGGGAGGTATCACCATATTATACTTCTTTCCAAGGGGAGGAACCAGTGCTTAATTTGTAATGGAGCGCGGGTAGATGCAGTATACCAGTATAACTTAGTACACTCTTGTCTCTTGGTTTTACGTTTTTCCCAAATCAACTTCCGTAGTTGGATGAGCGAAGCGAAGACTTCAATTTCACCGACCCCCCAAAAAATTTAGCTCGGGTGTTTTTTTGTTTTGTTTTTTTGTTTTTTTTGTTTTTTTGTTTTTCCGTCTGTTTGTTCGCTCTCTATCGGGCAAACGGCATATGCGATCTTGATGAAAATTTGACACGACCTTCGTTTTCTCTGAACTTAGACGTGCTACATTTTTGGGTACAATCGAAGAAATATTTCTCATGAATATCGTACTTTTACGATTTTTTTCGATTTTTAGTTCGATATTTTCATGACATTTGGGCCGATTTTGACCAAACGGGTAGGGCTACAACGTTCATATTTCACATGGACATTAAAGTTATGATGATGTATTGCTTTCTGAAAGAAAAAGTTGAAAAAGTTAGCAAGAATCCATAGAAATAAAGCTTTTAATATAAGTTTTTTGATTTTTTGTGTGATATTTTCGTGCTATTTGGGCCAATTCTGACCAAACGGGTGGGGCTACAACGTTCATATTATACATGGACATTAAGGTTATGGTGATGTAGTACCTTTGGAAAGAAAAAGTTGAAAAAGTTAGCCAGAATCCATAGAAATAAAGCTTTTAATATAAGTTTTTTACGATAAATAATACCAATTGACAAGAAACAATAGAAACTTGACAACAATCACCTACAATGCGTAGGCAACAAAACAAAGCACTTGCAAAAGTAAAGATATCTCACGCAAACTAAAAACTTTAAAAAGCTCATCCATCAACGCGGCGGGACTTTAGCGTTTTCCTAGTTTTATAAATAGAATCATTTCCTATTGTTATTGGGTGCAGGCTCATCTGTCAACCAGCCAGTAAGGGTTGTACTTGTAGCAACGCGAAGGCAGTACAGTCGCTCTCACTGCTCGGCTGCTGCGAGGGAAATGGCACGATCTGTAAAATATGATTTATTGCCTAACATTAATTGGGCCCACTTATTTTTTATACAACGCACCAAACACTCTAAAAACCTGATTTTCAATTTTTTTTGCATTATGGGAGACCTAGCGTATACCCACCTTTTTCCTTACAAATTAACCACTGGGAGGAACGTAAGGGGGGACGCGGGGTGGACAGGCCTGTACTGGTCAGAACCAGCCACAAGCATATGGGGTGGGCAGAGGTTCCCCCACGTCGTGGTCGTCTTCGTCTGTGTCACTGTCATCATCCGTCCATGTTATCATTGTCGTCGCCGTCGGGGAGGTAGTCAAAGAGAAGGGGAAAGTTCCCCGACGACGACCCAGAGCTCGCCATAAGTTTCAGGGAGTGAAACTCCCCTACTCACGGTCCAAGCCACGAGAAGGTTGCGAGTTAGTCTTTGATGGCCCGGCTTCCAAATAAAGGTTTTAATATAGCCTTTTAGGCATTATACCTTATCAACAATCTGTAGTTATTTGACAATGATAACCTACATTGTGTACAAAAAGCAAGTCTTTGGACCACTAGATATTTTACATTATATTGTTCATTGGTAATACCATAGCAATTAAATCGACTTTGATAAAATTATTTGGTTTGGATTGGATAAGGGTTGACAGGTTGAGAAAGCATAGAGAACATAAAGCCCAGTCTGAAGGGCTGGGGGCGACAAAACCATAACTGCAGCTAATTTAAAGTTGTTTGTTACTTTAATCCACGACTCCACGCGTTTCGTTCTTCTGGGACTCATCAGGCAGCTTCCCTCTAATGACTCCCACCCCAACTCTCCTAACATTGCAGTGACACCGTGGTGACCTTAGGTATAGATGGTCTAAGGTGGTGACACTGTAATATACCCTAATTCCCCTTATCCTCCTCCTCCCATCGCCACCGCCTAACCTTCCCCGTAACCCTTCTTGCCGCCCTACGTTGAACCCTCTCTACCTCCAAAACCTCCCCCAGCTTATACGGATCATCGATGATACGGATCCCATGCCGCTGCCCATACTCCAGGAAAGGTCTAACCACCACCTTATACACCTGATCTTTAAAAAAAAAAACATTCAGTGGAGAATTAAATTGGAAAAAATTAAGTTATTTTAAGCAATAATTTCAAAATACTAATTTTTTTCCAAGATTTTTTAGTGTTTTTCAAATATTTTTTTTCGTGTTTTTTAAGGAATTTTGGGATTTAGGATTAAATTAAAGCTTCTTTAGGTAAAGATGTTAATAAGTGCATTTCTAAAACTAGATTTTTTCTGTATTTTTTGCACATTTTGGATTTTGTGTACCTCAAATAGGCCTACCTGCAATACTAGAGATATATCAAATTTCCGGGACAAACCAAAATTTTCTCGTTTTTAGCTGTTTTTTGCAGATGTGTATTTTCAGTTTCCTCTAAAAAGGCACTTTTTGTCCAATCGGGATGGGAAAAAAGTATTTATTTTTAATGCACGGAAAAAAATAAAAAAAATTGTGTCAAATTGAAAAAACTATCTTTTACCAGGATATAAATTTTGGAAGTTGATGTCCATTACACTGAATGAGTTAACTCCCCGGCTGGCCCCTCTTAGATTTCACAATTCCACTGAATGAGTTAACGGGGAGTTAACTGCCCCTCTTAGATTTCTCATAACGAATCCCAGAGCCCAGAGCAATACAAGTTTGCAAGCTCTTGGCTATAGTACAGGCACATGTGCTACACACACACATGGAGTTATAATAGTACTGGAGCTCCATGCACACACTAATCTAAACTAAACTAGCCAGTTGCCTTTTCGAAACTAATAATTTTGCAATGGAACTTGAAAAAGTAATGAGATCCCACACATAACAAATAACTTGTAAAAATACAGCCAAACATTACACAATCAAAAGGGCAATGAGGAATTTAAAAAGAAAAGTTTATGTCCCCTTTCCCCCTTTTTCGCAATCTTAATACATAATTAAATTTTGGGCCCTGTACTGAAACCCCTTGAAAAGTTTGGAAAAAATAATTTTTGCAAAAATTTTTTGGATGACCCAAAGCGAAGACTTAAAATTCACTGACCCCTCAAAAATTTTCTCCAATGTTTTTTTTTTATTATTATTTTTTGTCTGTTTTGTTTTGCTCCTCCCCGGGCAAATTCGATCTTGATAAAAAATGGGGGACCTTCGAATCTTTAAAATTTAAACCTGCCAGGGTTTTTGGGTACTATCAAAAAAACATTTCTCTTTAATATCGAAATTTTTAATGTTTTTTTTTTCGATTTTTAGTGCGATTTTTTTGGGTGACAACGGGTGGGGCTTACAACGTTAATATTTTACATGGACATTAAAAGTATGGGGGTTTTTGTAATTGCTTTTTTGAAAAAAAACGTTGAAAAATTTACCAAATCCTAGAATAAAGGTTTTAATACGTTTTTTTTTTAGGTTTAAAATAACAATTGACAAGTAACAATAAAAATTTTGTTGCCCAACAATCACCTACAATGCTTTTAAAAAAATAAACCCTTGCAAAAGTAAAGTGGGTCCCCCGAAAACAAAAAACTTACAAAAAAAGCTCATCCATCAAACCGACAAAAAAAAGCGTTCGCGAAGGGGCCCCTTACCCTTTATTTACATTTTAAAAAAATATTTGCAAATAAAATTTTTTTTTCCCCCCAAACCCCCCCCCCCCCTTTTCCAGGATGCAGCCCACGGGACAAAGTAAATTTTATGTATTAAGTTTTGCGAAAATGTAGGAGGGTACAAAAAGTTTGGGAAAATTTTTTTAGATCTCATTGTTTTTTAATTTTGAAAGGTTTTTGGCTGTATTTTTATAAGTTTTTTTGTTGTGTGGGTCCGTGGGCCCCCTTTTTTCCCTCTATTTCCCCCGGTTTAAAAAAATTGGGGCGTCGACCCCCGTTTTTAAAATTTTTGACTCTTTTTTTTATAACCCCTTAAAAAAAAGGCAGCGCTGCGAAACCTTTAAGCAAAGCGTTTTGCCCAGCAGCTGTTTTTTTTTTAAAAAGGCATTACATTTTTTTGGGGTTTTAAATTTTTTAAAGATTTTTTTATTGTTTTTTGTAGCCCTTTCCGGGCCCAGTGGGTTTTAAACCAGTTTTAAAACTTTGCATCGGGTGGGCCTAAACAAAACTCCTTTGCTTTTTTTTGGAGATGGTTTTTGAAAGAAACCCGATCGTTTTATCTTGACATAAGCGTTGGGGCCGAAAAAGGGTTAGTTTTCCCCTCAAGGGGCTGGGCCTACCCTGGCCCTGGGCCTGCCCATGGCCTACAAACAAGAATTTTACTGGGGGCTAGGCAGCCCTTAGTCCTCCTAGGCCCTAGCTTTGTGTATTTAAATATGCCTACCTACCAGGGTAGGGCTAGCCCTAACTAAATTGCTATTGTTCCCGGCAAAAATTTAACCATCAAATCGAGTAGGGCAGGCCTACCTGGGCCTAGGCCTATGCAGATTTTGTAGGCCTAGTAAATGTATGGTCTACAGGTAGGCCTAGCCCCCTGGGCTGGGCCTAGGCCGGAACAGGCCCTAGTAACATAGGTAGGTACTCTTTCGGTTGGGAATGCCCTTTTTCTACTGTGGGCCCAAACGGAAAGGATTTCGGGTGCCTCTTATCAAAAATACCTATCCTAGAACTAGCGCGGCCACTGTAGCCAGCGAAAGTTCGGCTAACCTAACTACGTAATAGTTTTGAAAAAGGAAAACGATTTCGGGGGCGTTTGTTTTTATTGAAAAAAACAAGTGTTGAAAAGTTGGCCATTCCCAACCGAAAGAGTGCCTAACATAGGCCCTAGTAGGGCCTATGACGAAATGGCTAATTTTGGGAACTTCTTCGGTTGGGGGGGGGGGTCCAACTTTTGAACTTTTCAACACTTGTTTTTTTCAATGAAAACATACGCACCCGAAATCCTTTCCGTTACAAAACTACTTACGTTAGGTTAGTCGACCTTTCCGCCTAGGCCCCTAGTTACCTGCCGCGCTAGTTCTAGAATATTTTTTATAAGAGCGCACCCGAAATTCTTTTTCGTTACAGTGTATAAAAGTTGGACCCGCCTAGCCGAAGAAGTAGGCCTAGGCCTAGCCCTACCTAATTTTGCACCAATTTATTTTGCAAAATCACTAGTAAATTAAAAATAAACACATGGAAACCCACAATTACCGAAATAACAAAAAAAAACATGAAAAAAACGTAGCGAGGAGTGACGCGGCCTAGCCCTAGGCCTAGGCTAGGCCTACCTGCTGAGATGTTGTAGGCCCTACTCACTGCAAATAACCTTAGGGCCTACAAGAACATAATTTAAAAAATACAAAATAAAATCATCACGTTTTTGCTGTTTTTGGATGAGCGTAGCGAGCGAAGCGAAGATTCCATTTCACTACACTGGAGAAAAAAATCCGGATTTTTTTTTTTTTTTTTTTTTTTTTTCTGTATTTTTGTGTGTCTGTTAACACGATTCCGGCTAAACCGATACTCCAATTGCGATGAAATTTTATGGAGGCCTTCGAAATCTCTGAACGAAGAACTGCCACGTTTTTGAGCGCAATCGAAAAATTATTTTCTCATGAAAATCGCAATTTTACGTTTTTTTCTTTTTTAAAACAATTCTTTGACTTATAACACCTACGCCTACATGCTTTATCCTATTGTAATAATTTTTTCACAGAACCTTAATTTTATAAATTCATATATTTGTGTAAAATTTGTGCGCAATCGAATAGGTAATTATTTCTTATGAAAATCGCAATTTTACGATTTTTTCTTTTTTTTTAAATTACGATTAAAAAAATTACAAATTAAAGTTAATTTTTTATTTAATTTTATTTAATTTTTAAAAATCTTCAAATTAGTAATGATTTTTTCACAGAACAACAGAAAATCCGCATAACACATGGCAGCTCAATGCACCAATTACGCTCATCCAACAACGCGGCGGGACTTAAGCGTTTTCCTAGTAGTAAAAAATTCAAAACCCTTAGTTGCTATTTTAAACGAAAGTCCTCTTGTGGTAAAAGTCCTTTGTATTTAAATAGCGACGTAAAAGGCTTTGTAGGTGGAGTAGGGGCCTATTTTAGTGAAAAAGGTTGGTAGGGCCTAGGCCTAGTAAGTAAAATCAAGACGTAAATAGTAAACATGGCGACCAATAATTAATGACAGTGAAATGAGCGAGTGTTTGAGTTCAATCTGTGTTCGTTATTCTATAAAATTGGTATATTTTCAGAGTGATTAGTGTAAATAAATTGTTATCAATGAGTTCCTCTTCATTTATTTCTCATTTGATGTTTTTTTATGTTTTTCTTGAAAAAACAGTGTTGAAAAGTTGGACGGCACCAACTGAACTAGTACCAAAACGACCGATTTAAGCAAACTAAAAGTGATTAGCCTAAATAAGCCCAGAAACTACTTTCCGCGGCCATAAACCAAGTAGTCCTAAATATAGTGGCGCACCCAAGGGGGGAGGCTTTGGGGCTAACCCCCCCCCCCAGAACCCCTCACAAGCACCAACATTTAGTTTAGGCCTATGTAAAGCTCTTCACTTTTAATACCTATATCTTATGAATGATACATTTTGATGAAAATAATATTGAAACAAATAAAAGAAAGAAAGAAATCAAAACACCTTGTTGCGTCTTGAGTTTAGCGCTGTGGTCAGTTTCATGTATTTTTTCATTTTAGAGCTGCGCTTTGTTTTTTATGACCGCCACACGCTCTCGTGGCAACTTTTTAGACCCAACCTCAGTGACGGAACTAGGCGTCCGCAGGGCCCGCAACTGCGGGCTGGCCCAGGCTCACCCGCTAATTAGGGGAGGGGGCCCCCGTTAAATAAAAACTTAGTGTAAAAAAACAGTATTTCACTCTGGAAAATATACCTACTATTTGGTTTCGTTGCTAAAATGACCGTTTTGTGAATCTAGCGGTTTGAAGGTGAAATCTAGCGGATATTAAAGAACATTTAGCATCCACAACACAACAACAAAACACAAAAAACTACATTATTTCAGTATTGCATTCAGACCACAACTGTTTTCTAAAACTCACCAAACACACTCAAAAAACCTGATATTCAAAATTTTCACCTGCGGGCTGCGGCGCTATTGTTGGGGGGACCCCCCATACTTGATCCCTATATAATACCCCCGGGATGGAAAGCCTGAATTCAACACTAAACCTATGCGTGTATCTGTTGGGGCGGCCCTCCATAGCCCACTGCCCAACCTAAGTTTCACCCAGCACCCCTAATCAGCAGCGCTGCCACTTTCAAATAGGTAGTGCATTTCCGATTCCGAAGAATTGGATATGTTAGAACAATTTTGATTGGTCAGCCCCCCCCCCCCCCCCCCCGGATAAAATCCTGGGTGCGCCACTGCCTAAATACATAATAATATTCCTGTTAGGAAAAGGAAAATCATAAATTTAATGCAAAATAACATTTCCGTAAAATTATCCTTAGGCCTTTACGGCTAGGCCTACTTATTGAATGTACACAGTACAATGCTGTATTAGGCCCTACAAAAAAGGCGCTGGCAAGTGGCAGCGAGTTTCGATACTGTAGACCTAGGCGGAGGCCTATAGGGCAGGAGTATGATTCTTATTTCGAAGTGTCTACAGGCACTGGAAAAACTATAGACACGAGTATCTCGTTCAAAACTCGCGTAGGCCCACGACATTCGTATTGGACAGGATGGGATAGCCGCAGCACTTTCTTGTGACGGAAAATTTCCCATTACCTGTGCATCTTTTAGGCGAATGCTAATCCTCATCATTCGGATCTTATCCTGCCTTTCCACAGCCCTGGGGTACAAATGTACAGCATTTAGTGTCAGATTTTCGGAGTATGGTCTTTCTTATGATAAGCCTACAGTGTTCTCCCCAGAAAAAAATGCTCACTGGGTAGTCCATATATAAACATTGCCGGGTAGGCCTACAGCCAAAAATAGTGGGGGTCCCGAAAAAAATTTGAGATCCTAGATTCAATTTGGTGAGTTTTTGAGGTTTTTGAAGCCCTTTTAAAGTAGCTTACTTTAGTTGGTTTAGTAGGCCTAGTATGAACATTTCAAATTTGATTGAAATCATAGTCTTAGACTAGACTATTTTCTCCTTTGTAATGTAGGCTATGTGAATTACTGTAGTCCTATTGCTACAATGAGTATACCTACAATAGGCCCTTATAAAGGTGATGATGTTATTCTTTCTAAGTGTTTATTATCTAAGATTTGTAGGTTTACAAGAACTACAATTTGAAACATTGTTGAATTTGATGACTTCATCAATAAAATTGGAAAATTGCTAAAATGGTTCACTTGTGTGTGCTCCTTGTGTGCAGTGAATGTTCACAATCATAGTGATGATTGCCATTTTGCCAACTTAGGCCTATGTGTTTTGTTTAAATGCATTCCTTGTCGGGTTCTATATCAGCGAGATTAGTCTCTACGATTTCGTTTACAATCGGGGCTGCAGTTTATAGAGATAGGACGTTTAAACGTTAAGTGGACGGTTCGAGTTTATTAAATTCACAAATCGTTTAGTAAAAAAATACAAAAATTCAAAAATAAAATTACAAAAAAACTTTAATTTTTTTTTCAATATTTTTTAAAAATATTTTTTGCCGGGCGGCAGGGAATTATTGCCGGCGGCCTGCGCGGCGGCCCGGGGCCTGGGGAGATCACTGTTGATAGGTTTGAGGTTTTCCGATTTCTCCACCAGAAGGAAAGAAGACTCGTGTCCATAGTAAATCCAGCTCTTGGAGACAAGAAAATCCAGTTTTTGTGTCACGAATGCAATGTTGCCAAGTCAATACACAAGTTATTGTGCGCTCGTGTCAATAGTTTTTCCATAAATTGCGACACGAATTCGTACACACGAGTATCGTGTCGTGGCTATAACTTTAACAGGATTTCGAGGCACTACTTTTTTGTGGCAGTAGTTTTTTTCCTGCAGTAGCACACACGATACTCGTGTCTATGGAACTGGCCTTCTTTTTTGGGAGATAGTTCGAAAAGGTAACCCTTGTTACCTATTGCTTATTCTTCCTGCAGTTGATCTTGTAATGGGAAAGCAGGCTGGGAGTGGCGGCTTTTAACTGATAACCTATCAATTGTAAAGGGTGGGGTCATCACTCCTCCCAAAATTAATTTATGGGTCTATGCTCTTTCATGCAGAAGTAGGGCCTACATGATTTTGTACAAGAGGGAGGCTCCCCAGCTAGTGCGGGTCCGGAACGCACAGCCCGCCATGGGTTGCCGTTGAGTTGACACATGCAGGTGGCAGACAAATTGCGATCTTAAAAAGTAGGCCTACCTAGGTACTTTCTCTTTTGGCAAAATGGGGTATCTGATCTTGATAAAAAAAAATAAGTGGACCTTTTTTATGTAGCTAGATATGCCATGATTTGTGTACAATCAAATACTAAACATTTCTGATCAAATCGTACTTATAATATTATTTTATTCAATTTTGTACCGGGGATTCAATTTTATTTGTTCGTTAGCTCTCTGCTGAACGAACGATATACTGTGATAGGGACAAACATTTTCTAGGGACTTTCTAAACCTGTCAAACATTTGGTTACAGTCGCAGATTATGACTCTAAAAATAAATAAATCCGTATTCAGAGACTATAGTCACAGAACTAATTTTCATTGGCGGACATTAAACTTTTTTCTTCTTTTAAACTTCTGCATCAGTGTGTGGAGCATTACAAAATATAGCTACTTAAAGTGCAATTTTCAAGACAAAATATTATTTTTTTTTAGTGCCCTAAAACCGTAGCCGGTCTCGATTACAAATGTGCAAGCTTCCCTTAAATTTAACCTTATTTTGGAATACAGGAGAAAATCTATAAAGACTTGAAATTGCGTTAAAGTGGCATTCATTTAAATTTTTATTTGGTTGAACTCAAAACCGTGGCATTGTTTAAGTTAAGATATTTCGATGGTTAGCTATGAAAAAAAACATATTAATTATTTTGTAGTCGATTGGGTGGTAAGAGCAAAACAAGCAGGATACTTTTTATCTAGGGAACATTAAAATTGATAATAGGCCTACATATAATGTCGCTTTTTATTTGCTAGTTCCCACTAAGACCACATAAAATATAGTTCCCGGTATTTTAAGGGAATGAGTTCATGCCCTTGTTTAAGTTAAGATATTTCGATGGTTCTATGAAAATAACATATTAATTTTTTGTAGTCGATTGGCTGGTAGAGAGCAAAACAAAGCAGGATACTTTTTATCTAGGGAACATTAAAATTGAAAAATAGGCCTACATATAATGTCGCTTTTTATCGCTAGTCCCACTAAGACCACATAAAATATAGTTCCCGGTAGTTCAAGTAATGAGTTCATAATATGGTAGATGTTGATGCTGTTGCCTCTAACTTAACACAAAGTGAATCAGTGTAATATTTGCTGCTTCTTAAAATTATTTCATATCCAGGTTTATGATATTTTCATTTCGCAATTACTATTATGATTATCTTTTCCTATCAATTAAAAAATTTTTCTGTAAAAGTCGCGGACGCCTAAAATCGGCCCTGCGGGTACCGATCATCGATCCTTTTCAATATTTTGTTCCTTCGAAAGGTGTTGCGGTGTCAGTTTGTGTTTGAAACCTAGATTTGCTGTTTAATATCAAGCCAAACCCTTACAAACACTTATTTTACCAACCTTTAAAAACATTTAAATTACTCCCAAAAACATGAACTGTTTGTTTTTTACTCCCCCCTAAAAGGGAATTCGGCTGAGGAGGGGTTTTGCATGGGCAAGGCTAACTTTTTTTCTTTTTTTTATTGCCGATCGGGGAGTCGTCCTATTCGTTCCCCAAGGTTTCGGGGTCGACCCGACCCCAAATTACTACCCGATTCATCTTTAAAATGGGCCCCAAATTTTACTAAACAAATGGGTTACATACCTTTTAAATTGGGTTTACCATACCTTTAAATTTTTTATTATCTTTGATTCTTTGGGGAAGGTTTTCCTAAATTATTTTAATTGAGGTCGGAACCCCTAAGGTGGCAAAATTACCCGTTAATGGAAAGTAAATGAAATCGCTTTAACGGGAATTTGGTAAGTTAGGGTGACCAGACTTCCCGAAAAATGGGGGACAACCCCAAAATTCGACGAAATTGTCCCGTTTCCCCGAAATATTTTTTTCGGGGCGCCTTTTTTTCCCGAAATTGGTAAAATTAAAATTTTTTTTTTTATTTTTTTTTCAAAAAATTCAAAAATTAAAATTTTTAACTAGAAAATAAAAACAAAAAAACCCAAAACGAGACGAGAAACTGTCGTAGTAAATTTGAAATTGGCGCGCCGCCACAACTGTAGTCTGTTTCGAAATGCGTGTATTTGCTTGGCGTAGTGTGGGAACTTTATCATCAGTTTAGCACCTCACCGGGAGGGCGGCAACTGCGATCGGCAATCGGGCGTGGCGACGTTCTAGCACCACTACAAAAGAGGGTTCTAGTGAGTTAAAGGGGAGGGGGGCACACTTTTTAATAGCTACGGGGCACAAAAAGGGAAAAATAAAAAAGTTTTCCCCTTGGCCCTTTGTTTTTTCAATACCATTTTGGATTGAAAATAAAAATTTCATTTTCTTTGAACATGATGACGAGAATCCCAGGATTTTAACAAATAATCCAAATTTTTAGCGCTAGACCTGCCCATTTTAGAGAGTTTTTATCGTATTTAGCTATAATGCGTCTGTTCGAGCCCAGGTGCTCAACTCCCAGAATAATGGACTGTATATATTTTTACTGAACTTACCCCGAATCTTGACGTAGGGTGAAGGAGGGAGTGCAAGGGAAGTACAGGGGGGGATGTAAGCCCCCCGCGAAGAGAACAGGGATGGAAATCGGTTTGGGAAGTGGTAGGGAAGTTAAAAATGCCTGGAAGGCAAGTCAACCAAGGACTGGCCCCCCGGAAATCCGTCGTGTATTCCAAGACGGACGCGGCAGGGGCTACACCCTTGAATCGTACATTTAGTGCAAGTCGGAAGCGGCACGTGCGTTGCGAGGTGCGAGCGAGAAAAATTGAGACGAAAACGAACTTTGCACTTCAGAGTGAAGGCGAGAGGCGCACAGCAGACAAAAGTCTTGCTAAAGTCAATGCAAAAAAAACCAAAAAACTAGCTAAGGGAGAAATTCAAAAAGGGATAACAATATGGAATTTTATGAAAAAAAAAAGAAAACCAATATAAGAGAAAAAATAACTAAAAATAGCGCGGGAAATCCGCAAACAAAACCGCCATTTAAAAGGTTTTGTAGGCCCAAGGAAAAACTTAAGAATAAATATAAGGAGGAAAAAGGGGGGGGAAAAAACTTTTAAAGGGGGTTTTTTGGGGGGGGGGGGTGAGGGGGTTTGTTTTGAGGGCAATTTGTAACCCGGGCCCAAATAGGCCAAGACAAAGGAGTGGGGGCGGGCCCAAACACAAAAGACCACGTCACCGCCTTGGGTTGGGGCACGCGCGCACCCATTTCCCACACTGCATCTCGTGTGCAGATACTCAGAGGACCAAGTGTCCAAAAGCGTTGATGCAGTTGACGGACTTAAACCCCAACGAGAGGGTGAGGGCATTCTCGACGACAGCAACTTCGGAGGTCGAGAAGCGGGTCCCACAAAAAATGGCGGGAG
The DNA here is from genome assembly GCA_024449915.1 of Sweltsa coloradensis. Lineage (NCBI taxonomy): Eukaryota > Metazoa > Arthropoda > Insecta > Plecoptera > Chloroperlidae > Sweltsa > Sweltsa coloradensis. The sequence continues at coordinate 40,696 of JAMZAV010003839.1, forward strand.
AGGGGTCTGGGCCCCAGGGGGCGAACGAAGTGGCACAAAGCGGACGACTATTCAAACACGGCTTCGAGCGTAAAACAGGGTGGAGTACTCCTTGAAATTAAGGGCGGATCCTTAATTATGCAGGGAAATTTGGGCGGATTTTACCCCGGTTTCCCCAAAGTCCACGAAATTGGAGCGTAAGGGGGGTTGAAATCCACCAAACATTACTTTAGTGCAAGTTTGTCCCAATGGGGGTCTAGTGCGTGGAAAAGTAATCTCGGGGAGCGAGCGAGCACACCTCGAGTTACGGCCACAGTGGGAGTAAATTGAGCGGGACCCACCCCGGGGCGAAAACCGATCAAGACGGGCCCAGGAAAGTTTCAGGGGGAAGGCAGAGACAGCTAAGGTGCACAGCTGGGTGGCCATGCAGCGAAAGACTAAGTAGCCTTTGAGATGGAGGCATTACGGCGAGGACCGCTTCATGAGAAGGGCCAGCGTAGTTGTCCCCACGTGGAGGAACGCACGCGAAGGCTTAACCGAGGTTCAGGCAGATTGGCAAAATTTGGCTGATTGGTTGGGGGGGATTTAAAACGGGTTAAAGCACGACGAATGCTTTGCCGTAACAAACCACGCAGAGAGAAAATCCAATACATCTGCTGAATGAGAGCTTGCACAGTGCGGGGGCCAGAGTGCAAGGAGGAGAGAGGAAGGCACAACAAGAGCGCGGACAAATGCGTTCCTTGGGAAGAAAGAGGGGATGACGAGCTTCTTCGGGGAGAGAAGAATAATGAAGCCTGCCCCCACCCTGACAAACCCACGGGAGTCAAGAAGGGCTTGAGGGGGGCGATCGGGGGGTCAGAACGGTGTTTACCCAGTTGTTTGAGTCATCAGCGAAGTACGCTGTGGTGATGCGCAGAACAGGCGCATCGCGTCCCAAGACGGAGGGGACAGAGGACCGGAGGGGGGGGCAAGGTTACTTCGAGAGGCAAAAGGGATGCGGAAAAGCGTACCACGGACCCGAACACGCGCTTGGCTTTCAAGAGCGAGGAAAAAACTCGCAGTTTGACAAGCAAGGACAATGACGGGATCATGAGTGATCAGCACCGGGGGAGACCTTTAGCTGGGAAATCGTGGTGGGTTAAACCGGAAGGGCCCGAGCGAGACCACGGGGGGGGGGAAAACGCATAAAGGGGGAACAGAGAACCAATGGGGTGGTTAAAAAGGTCCGGGGGGAGCACCCCCCAAAGGGGCGCAATCGGCAGGGTTCTCTTCAGAATAACAGGGCCCCAAATTTCAGGGGAGAAGTGGTCTCGAGTATTTCGACTACCCGATTGGCGACGAAGTTTTTCAGCTGGTGCGGGATTATGTACTCCGCAAGTCGAGAGGAAGGCTGAGTGCAGTGAACGAGCGTAACCTCATGAATCATGATATGATCAGAAGTGGAGGTCAGTTAGACAGCCAAAAATGAAAAAAGTCTTGAGCGCGACGTCACGATTGTCCCTGGCATGACGCAGTCAGGCGAATGGTAGACCCCGGGCCGAGTAGGGGCCAGAGGGGGCGCGAAATGATTTTTAAAAAAAGGGCTTTTCAACGGCGAATCCTTTGGGGTCCAAGAGGGAGGTCGACTGACTTTTTCTTTTTCCCCAAAAGAGACGGAGAGAGTTCCAAGGGGAGCTTGTCACAGCGAGAAATGAGTGGGATGACTAGGTGCGGTTGAGTAGCGTGGACCGGCCCTAAGTTTACCCAACCAAAAAACCGTTTTGAGTGCGGAGGGTTTGCTGCCCACGATCGTGTGTCCGGTTTTACAGAGAATGCGAGTAGGATCGGCACCAATTAGGAAAACAATGGGGCCCCGGTACATTTTAAACGATCGTCAGCGAGGTCAAGGTCGATACGCTCTGACGTCGTGGAAAACGGAGGATGTAGGAAAAAGCCCGGGAATAGTTGAGAGAAAAGTGTGCATTTACATGCATAGAGGGTTGCCCAGAGAGCCGGAAGCTAAAAGCATTGCACAATACCAGCACTCGAGTATTTGTTGTCCGACACTGACAGTTGGGCGGTGGTGGATTGGGCTTTCAAGCCCAAACGTTGCACTAACGCTTAGTGATAGCAGAGATTTGTGACCCGGAGCAAAACCGCGCGAAAGGGTTGCATGATCCCCTGCGGTCACTAATGAGTGCGCGAACGGTGTGTATGACAGTTTTATGAGTGGGGCTCGAACCCGGGCTTAAGAAGAGCCTGGGGCGTGAAGGACCTTGCTCGGTGACAGGGTATCGTCAGCGGAGACGGAGCGGATTTAGAATGTAACATAGAATGATGTTTAGAGCTTTGACACACAGAAAATGATTTCGTGGAAATGCATTGGATCGCAGAGTGCACCATCCAAATTAAAACGCGTTTTAAATTGGGGCAGGTGTCATAAAGTTGGTCTAGGGGAAACCCCGGAAAAAAATTGCACGGTACAATTATGAGAAGCCTTAAAATAGGACAAGCGGGAACGTTGAGAGAGTGATACAAGAGTTAGTGGGTACTCCTGCACATGTGTTCGGGCAGGTGACACATAACAAGGGTTGATTCGCTTTGAAGGGAGAAACTTTTGGGCGGTGTAACAGAACTTTTTTCCCGACACACATAACTCCATCTTCTAGATTGGTCTTCGAGAAAATCGATTAGCGATTTGTACTCGGGAGTTTTAATTAGATGTTGTCTGTTTTCAAAAGCCTTGCGAGAGACGCACGAGATTTGCAATGCCAAACATAACAATAAGAAATCACCTAAACGGGAAAATTCAGAGCTTTTAGAGATTCGAAGAGTTCCCCTGGTTTTTAGAAACGCTTTAAGACCGTCATAATGACGTTTTTTGAGGAAAAAATCTAAAAACTTGTGGACACAAAAACTCCCCAGTAACGCTTGTTTTGATAACGAGAGATAGAGTGTTCAGAGCGGGGGGGGGTAAATTTTTTCAGTTATTTGAAACTCTGAGCTGGGGGGAAAGGAGTTTTGACAATGAAGTTTTTTAAAATGTAAATTTTTTAACATTACTTAATGATTTATTATCTCATCGAGATTTGAAAAGAGAATGAATTCGGGCCATTTGCAAATGTCTCCTTTGAACTTGGGAGATCTATGATGGCAATGCAAGAGATGGTTTAACTGGGCGGACAGAGGCCAGGTTTAGTCACAACAGGGCGCTGATTTAATTTTTTTCAACCCTAGTATAACAAAACTTACAAGCAAAAAAAAAGCGTTTCAAAACTGTCTTTAAATTGTCTATTTCGATCGATTTTGCGGGGGAAAAACTACTTGGGTGTTGAGTTTGGCAATAGACATTTGGGTTTCGCGGAATAGATTCCAATTTAGACAAATTTTTAAAACGGGCCCCAAAGCCTCAACTTTTATCGGGTTTTATTTTTTCGAACGATTGACTTCGCTGAAAAGGACGCAAAATAAACCGCTCGAGCAACTAACTTTTTCTGCGACTTTCACTCTTCCATGATGAACGGAGATTACAAGATCAACAATAAGGGAAAAACGTAAGAGACAATTTTTTCATGAATGCGCAATCAACAAAACACGAGAGCGGAAAAAATACAACCTCAACACCGGTGTGTTGGGGGACGACCAAAAAAGGATAACCTGATGAGAAAAAAATTTTCGAAAAATGCGGGAAAATCACCCGGGGCATCCGCTGCGGAGGACCATCTGTTCGAGCCCAGGTGCCAACTCCGAGAATAATGGGCGTATATATTTGATCTGAACTTACCCCGAATCTTGCGTAGGCGAAGGAGGCAGTGCAGAGGAAGTCGATGGGCGGATGTTAAGCCACCCGAGAGAGAAAAAGGGATAGAAACCCGAGTTTGGGAAGATGAGTGGAAATTAGAGTGCCTGGGAAGGGAGCTCGGGAAAACGTCGTTGTATTCCAGACGGGCGCGGCAGGCGGGTACACACTTGAATTTAAAAAGTGGTGCAAGTCCGGGGAGCGGACACGTGCGTTGCGAGGTGGAGCGAGAAAAATTTTAGACGAAAAAGAACTTTTGCACTTCACGAGTGAAGGCAGAGGCGAACACATTTACAAATACTTTATAAAGTCGAATGCAGAGAAAACCCGGAACTGACGCTGATAGGCAAAAATTAAACAGGTGATAAAATATTGAACTTATGAAAACGAAACAAAAAATACCAATAGCTAAGAGAAAAAAAATAACTACCAAAAAAAGCGCCGGGGAAGGGGGCGAACCGTCCGTGAAAATTTTGGGCGGAATAATTTTGTTTATCAAAAGTTTCATGATGCCAATCCGGCAATACTGGCAGCCAACTGTCCGGCCCACGTTGTTCACAATGCAGTGAAAAAAGCTTGCAATACTTTGAAAGTGGACGTAGAATTATTTGTTATAAAAACGTATAACCACTTCAGTAGTTCCAGTAATTGTGTAAAGGAGTTAAAGTCAGTTTTCGATTTTGTTGATATGGAATATGCATCCCTACTTCGGCACGTCCCTACTCGCTGGCTAACTATTTATCCTGCTGTCGATAGGCTGTTGTCGACATGGGGGGCAATCAAGTCCTACTTTGTAACGTTAGGAGAAAAAGACTGCCCAAACTCCTTATGGAAATTATTTGAAGCGCATACAGATGGCGATGGAGGAGATTCTGATGACATGCTAGAAACTGCTCCCTCGAAGATTGAAGTTCATCTTCGATTCCTCAAAAATATATTAAAAGTGTTCCATGATCATATACTCTTGCTAGAGAAAGCAGATGTTACATCACAGAGCTGTATGGAGTAATGCAATCTTTGAAAAAAAAGGTTTCTCAAAGGCTCGACGATGAGTTTTTTGGGCATGCAGTCGAAAACGACTTAGAAGTACTAGCTTCCGAAGTAGCTCGAACCTATAGGCGAGACTTTCTGAAGTTTTACAAAACGGCGATTGAATACTTGGAAAAGTGGTTCAATTTTTCTGAAGACTATTATCTGTTTAACATACAGCCGTTGTCATTAACACAGAAAATAGGTTATGGCGACCTGACAAAAGCAGCCAAGTCAGTTAAGCTTGAAACGATAGACTTCGATGCAATGTATGACGAGTTTTCGACTGTGAAAGCTATCATCGAAAGTCAAGAACTTATATCAAGTAAAGAAAGTATACAAGAATAGGCTGAAGATATTTCAAGCAGCATCAAGCAGTAGCACAGCTGATGGTCTACCCAACATAAAGCAGCTAGTTTTACTTTCATTTGTCCTGAGCATTCCCGTTTCTAATGATTATTCAGAAAGGGCATTTTCGCTAATGAAGAACAAATGGACTGATTCTCGAAATCGATGCTTGCCAGAGTTAATTGGCAATGAAATAAAAGTAAAGCTTGACTTAACGTGCCAAGAGTTTTATAACTTTGCTCTTTCCCGAAAGATGTGCTATAAAAAGTAAAAAGCTCTGAAAAATATGTTTAATGCGATATGATGTGAATGTTTCTTTACTTCGATGTTCCCTTTATTATTATATAACTATTTATTATTGTTTATTTTTGTTAGTTTATTTTGTAAAAAAACTGTGATTGAAATGTATCTTGTAAAAAAATCCCTTACTTACTGCCAACTTTCCAAGCCCCAAAACTCATTAGGGGGAACATGCTGTACCTTGGGCCACTTTTTACATTATATTTTTTCTGTAAAAAGGAGATATGAAATCTGGTTAATTTTTTTGTATTTGCTAGAACATGCCTTGTACAAACTTTGTTGATTTTATTGTATAATCCACTTTACAATTATTACTATAAATTAACTGTTTTAATAATTAGTGCAAAGTGGTCCAAGGTACAGCTAGGGATGTACCTTGGACCATATGATTTGTACCTTGGACCATGTACATAAATTCCATAGGAAATTGTAGGATAGGCCTAACTTAATTTTTCTTTCTTGTTACTTCATATTTAAGAGTGGGAGTGTAAAGTTATATTGTTCAATTGAATAAAAATATTATTTAGGCCAACCATTTTGATTATTATGGTTCCTAAAACAGAATGTCCCAATTAATGCACTAATAACTTAGTACACCCTGCAAGTTGCTCAAGCAATTGTAAAAAATTTAAAACACAGAACTCTGTCATTTTTAAAGTGAACTGATGGATCCTTAAAATTTTTGAAAAACATGTTTTTCGGAGACGAAATCGACATCTTCTTGCATGGCCATCGGAACCGATACTCCGCAATGTGACGAACAAAAGAAACTTGTATGAATCATCCTTGTTTCTGTTTATGATTTGACCGACACAACACTTCGGCTCGTTACTGTTCTTTACTGGGTACTGGACCACAACCAATTCCCTGCTTTGAAAGGAGCATCAACCGGATCTATAATCGAGTCCTTCATCGTACTACTTGCACATGCGGAGGATAGTGGAGTAGACCTAGGCCTATCTTCATCATAGTCGGACAATTGTTCGTCTTCGGTGATTGCTTTTTTAAATTACTTAGGCTTGGGCTTAATAAACGCCTTACAGATGCCGGACTTCTTACTTTTATTGCTCTTGAGCCGTAGTTTCTCTTCGATTGCATTTTTCTCCGGGGTGTCAGTTAAAATCGTTGATTTACCCCTTTTCCCCCCAGCTGATTTAGCCTTTCTTGTGCTGCTTTGGCAAATGGTGAATGTCCTGGGGCGAAAGAGTTTTTTGTGTTTGGGACTGGGTCTGTAGACATAGATCCACTGGAAGTTTTGGTTCCAACATTGATCATGGATGTGTTTGTTTCATCCGTTTGTTCAGCATCTGGACAAGGCCTATCGGTTACGTACGAACCCAAAAAGTCGTCATCATTAAATATATTTGGTTTTAAGGGTACAATCCCCTGAAACTTCGAAGCCTTTTTGGATGTTACTCGTGGTAAAGCTTAATGGGAATGCTTGCACCAACCAACTCCGCAACTTCGTATATTAAAATTTGGGTTTTTACCAGGCTTTTTATGCATCAAGGTTTTACTTTTCTTTGTTGTAGTGTGTTTTAAAAGGCCCAAAGACTGTCCCTGTCTAAATTTTTGGGAAAACTTGTGGCTAGTGTGGGGGTGGAAAAGTAAGCAAAGTAATGCCAACGTCTTTAGCTCTACATATTATTTTAAAGGGGCCCAGTGTGGCTATCATGATTGTCCATTAAAAGTAGAATTGGATCTCCAGGGATGGCTTGGTATGAGCAATAAAATGCTCCAACCATTGGGCAAAATAAATCTTCATTTGACCAACCAGATTGGTTGCAGCTCCTAGGGTACCAAGAGGTGCCTCCCTTAATCATGTATGGTTTGAAGTTCCACCCTTGGAAATATCATAAATGGAGGAATGGGTTTCCAGTAGCACATATTGCACCAATCATAGTGGTAAATTTACCCCCGTTCACCAGAAGTCATACTGCCTACCTGGTTTTACCCCCCTTTTTTGAAATATTTTGGGGGGACATGCACTGTTGAAATGCCTGTCTCATCAACATTCCATACCGGTGTGGGGAAACTTGTTTTTTGGAAAGTACCCTCTCATAATTGCCAAAAAATGTTTGTACATTGGCTTTGTTGAAGCTAGTTAAGCGGGATAAACTAGTTGCCTCAGGTTTTCGTAGTGACAGATCCTTCTTATATGTAGCCATAAAAAAACGAAACCACTGGACTCCAGCCTCTTGGTTTTCGTCCCAGGATGGTGGGTATGTTTTCATGTTGGCCTTGGCATATTGGAATGCCAGTTTTCTAACTTCGTGTATGGTCAACCCCTAGTGTAGTGCAGCAGCTGTTTTTTAAATATTCAACAAGTACAGTTCCTCAGCCACCTCAAATACTTTCTTAACAGCAATTGTTTGCCTTGTATTCAAACATATCTGCATCAGATGCTTTGAAAGACGTCAGATGGCGAAGAAGAGTGGTAGAGGAACATTGTAAGCTAATGCAGCCTGTCGAACGGACACATTTTCAGAAATACTTTATTTGCAGCTGCTTCTTATCAGTAGCCCTAGTGGGTATTTCACCCTCACCTTGCCCTCCTTACTTCGTGGCATTATCTAAAAAAACAAAACATACCATGGTAAAGAAAATGCCAAGTTAAATGTACCTTGGACATGGTCCAAGGTACATTACTATAAGGTGACCCAGGTACAACCCAAGCACATGGCTTTTGATTTCCCTCCAATTTAGTTTGAGGTTAAGTTGCCTGTTTTATGTTTTTGGTATAATTATACATCAAAACATGGTTCTCAGACTTAAAAAAGTGTTTTAGCAATAAATTATCATTGAAGGCTTTCAAAAACAAAATAGTAACATGCAAAATACTTACTTTTAATGGTTGAAAACACAAATTTTCTTTTTTATGATGCTAGGTTTTTTTACCACCATCCCAGCTGGACATAGTCTGACACCTAGTGGTATAATTGACAACTACAAATTTTAGTTATTTTTTTACCCACAAGATAGCAGAGATATCTTGAATGGTCCAAGGTACGACTATGTCCAAGGTACAGCATGTTCCCTACCTATTAGTATTACCTAATAATTCTCGCCAGCGTTCGATTTCATTTAGGTTTTCTGGTTTTTTGACTTTCACAAACGACAGTATTTCAGTATTAAATTCAGTTCGATATTTTTTCTGAAACGCTCAAAAATCACTCCAAAAACATAATTTTAAAAATTTTTTTTTTGCTGCGCTCTGTAGTTTGGGGGCTCGGCCCCAAACCCCCTGCCCGTTTCGCCTGGAGGAGTGTCCCGAAATTCACTCCTGGCCATCTGGTCACCCTAGTAATGTTTTAAAAACTTCAATTTAAAGTTCAATAGCCCTTGAAGCAAGACAGTGAAATGTAAAAAATACTAAATAGGCATACAAACACTAGGCCTAGTACAGCAAAGCCACAGCCTTTTTGAAATCTCTCGTATATCAGCTGATAAATTTAGTGCACACTTTTAACAGGCCGTGGGCAACTTAACTATTGCCTTGTCTACATTAGCACTTTAAAGTGAGCGTCACTTTAAGTCTATGTAGATGCCCACTCATTTAAAATCATCCCCGGACCCCATTTAAAATGAGGAACGGCGTTTATAACAATCGATTACTGTATTTCGATTCTTGAAATGGTGGGACGACTAGTATTTTTTAGGTTATGTTGAGAGTTCGTGATATTACTTTAGCCTGCAGTAGCCACTCTGTAATTTTAATCAAGTCTCAACGATGTAAAAAAGATGAGAAGAAAATACGAAATTTAACTAGTGACGAAATTCATTGTTTTAATTGACATCTGGGGTTCTTCAAGTTTACCAGCTGAAAAATAATAACCAAGACAGCTGATTTGTCACTGCCATCTAAACTCATAAATCACATTAAATCACGGGCTCAGTGTAGACGCACAGTAACTTTAAATGACTCATTTAAAGTGGGAAGGACTAAAAGTGAACATAAATGTAGACAAGGTATATGATTGGTTCCTGTAATGTACGGAACGGGAACGTTACGGAAAGTTAAAACTTGACGAAGTTGTCATTGCCGGGTATGGGAACGGGAAGCTTTCCGTAGCTTTATCGTTCCGTTGTTGTCACCGGGCAATTGTGCATCAACTGTGTAGGCCTAATGTAATGCAAACTACATTAGGCCTAGACCTAGTCATAAGGGGCTACCTAATTAAATTTGTATTGTTGGCATATTATTGCATTTGTCTTAGTTGTATCATCAATCTAAATTCATTATCATCATGATGTGTTGTGTTGTGTGATTCCAGTGGGTAGAGTGATCATAGAATTGCAAAAAGATGTTTGTCCACTAACGACTGAGAATTTCCGAGCACTGTGCACAGGTGAAAAGGGAATGGGTACACTGGGCAAACCTCTTCATTACAAAGGAAGCATCTTCCATAAAACTGTGTCCCAGTTTATGATACAAGGTGGGGACATCTTACACCAAAAGAGGAACAGGCGGGGAGAGTACTTATGGGCCATCGTTCCAAGATGAAAACTTCACGTTAAAAATTCTTCCGGTGTGGTTGGCATGGCAATTGTGGACCCAATTCAACAACTCGCAGTTCTTCATTACCACTGTGCCATCCCCCCACCTTGATAACACTAACGTGGCATTTGGGGTAGTTAAGCTGGAATTGGAGTTGCAGAGGATGTTAGCACAACCAAGACAGACAACAAGGATCACCCTTTAACGGTATGGTTGGCCTAGTGTAATTGAGTCTTTGATTTTTAATGTGGGGTGGATAGAGACCTAGAGAGAGGCCCAAGTCTAGTGGATGGTGGTTTGTTGATGAAGATAGTCGGCCTACGTTTAGCCCTACTGCCCAACATAAATGCTACTCAGCTAGTAGGCCTATGTAGTAGGGTGGTGCGTAACAATTGAAGTTGTGAAATCAGAGTTGCTATAGTGCGGAAAAGTTGCGATTGGTACATACTAGAAAAACAAAAAAAAGATCTTTGAAATCGGAGTTCATCTTCCGATCGCGCAATCGGCCGAAAGTTTTATAAAATTAGTGAAAATCTGAATTTTTTTCAAAAATAAAATTATTTTTATTTTGGTCTTTTTTTAGTTCCTATAGCAATTTTTTTTTACTTTAAGCTTTAATAAACAGTAATACAAATTATTTTTCCTCTAGGAGTTTTTTTTTCGATCGCGCAGTCCATAAAATTTCACGAAATTCACCATTTTTGGCACTTTTAAATATGTTTTGGAAAAAAATCAGTGGCAAAAAGGTTGTTGTTTTTGATTGCGTGCCAATTGTGCAGCTTTCGCTTGTTTAGAATTAATTATTCTAAACAACCCAACCACCCGTGGAGGTGGCTGCACTTCGATTCCCCCCACAGCCCCCACCCTTCCCACCCAAACCCAACCAAAAGGGCTGTTTTGTTTGCTAAGTTTTCTTTTATTTACATATGTATGTTTGGTTCTTTTTTTGGTTTAGTCTTTCATATAGATCTTTCTGTTGTGTTTACCTGTACTTGTATTTGGGTTTGGAGCCATTTTGTATGTTGTTTTTGCTTCAAAATTGGGCAAAAGTGTCTAGATTCTAGTGGGCTCGGGTTTAACCGTTCTTGATTGGGACCCACACCCTTACGACCTTCGTGAGACTTCACGCACCTTTCTACAGCTTGTTATGCAGGGAAATTTTTTACATCCCAATCTGGAATTCACCACATAATCAACAATGAAATTTCTATCAAGTACATTCCGAAAAGAGGGGGAAAAACACCCTTTTTGTTACTCCTCAAACACTCTGAGTAGTCGGATGCATTGAAATTCAAACTTCAAAGTAGGGTTTATGAAGTTTCTAACTTTACCCCTTTTTACAGGTGTATGCTTTTACTTTTTTGGTACCTTTCCCCATCTTTTCCAAAAATTTTGGGTGGGAAAAACAAAGGGTCCAAATCATTTTTGTGGGCCTTGGGGGAGGAACTAAACAGTTGCGAAAACTTTTCCCGTAATTAATTTTCAACCCCTTGATTGTGAGATACCACAAATGGACAGAAAACTACTGAGTAAAGATCAACAGTACCTTTTGAACATAAGTCAGCAGCATAAGTCAGCAAATTCAGTGTGGTGATATTCCAGATTGGGATGTAAAATTTCCCTGTCATACACAAGCTGTAGAAAGGTGCGTGAAGCTCATCACCGAAGCGTCGCTCAAGGTGTGTGGGTCCCAATCAAGAGACGGTTACATCAGAGCCACACTAGAATCTAGATCACTTATGCCCAATTTCGAAAGCAAATCAACATACAGAGTGGCTCTTAAACCAAGTACAAGTACAGAGTAAACACAACAGAATAGATCTATATAGAAAGACTAAACCAAAGAAAGAACCAAACGTACAATATGTAAATAATGTAAATACTTAGCAAACAAAAACATGCCCTTTTTGGTTGGTTGGATGGGAAGGGTGTGGGGCTGTGGGTGGAACTCGAAGTGCAGCCACCTCCACGTGGTGAGTTCTGGGTTGTTAAGATATAATTAATATCTAAACAAGCGAAGAGCTGCACAATTGGCACGCAACTCAAAATCAACAACCTTTATGCCTCACATGATTTTTTCCAAAAGCTATTAAATGTGTCCAAAAATGGTGAATTTCGTGAAATTTGTATGGAACTGCGCGATCGGAAAAAAAACTCCTAGAGGAAAAATAATTTTTATTACTGTATATTAAAGCTTAAAGTAAAAAAAAAATGCTATAGGTACTAAAAAAATACCAAAATAAAAAATAATTTTATTTTTTGAAAAAAAATTCAGATTTTCACTAATTTTATAAAACTTTTGGCCAATTGCGCAATCGGAAAACATACTCCTAGAGGAAAAATAATTTTTATTACTGTTTATTAAAGCTTTAAGTTTTAAAAAAATGCTATTAGACCAGGAGCCAGATTACTGTGGATTTTTTTTTCGTTCACCCCACTTAACATCTCAAATCTGACTTGACCACGTGTTAGTATGCACCTTATGAATAGCCCCAGGTAGTTCGTCACTTCGAATTGTGGTATACGTTTTTTTTTAGAGGCCATTTGTTTTTGAATGTGCAATCATTGAAACGCTTACTCTCTACTGTCTTAAAAAGTACATTACTCGGGACTTCGGTTAACTGATTTATTTTTTAAAACACCGATTTGTAGCTAACTGTATTTTTTCCCTATTATATACAATCAATTTTTTAATAAACATATGATTTCATTGTTAAAAAGTGCAGACACGGCAAAAATAGTGTAAATAATTTCACTGAAATGTGATTCAAGCATAGATTCGACACATTTTTTTTGGTTGCTAGCACGATGTTTTTATACTTGATTATGATTTAAAAAACATATTCAAGAACTAAACTAATTAAATATATAGATGTTTTGTAGTTTTAGAAGATACGCGTTGAAGGATGAGCATTTTCAGTGGATTGAGCGCTATTTAACTAGGTTTTTAATCCAACTTCATTTCGTCCTTGTTAGCATAGAATTATATTTTGAAAGTAATTCCAACCAACAATACAAGCAAATGGTAAAATACAATGATACTAACAATGTATTTTGAAGATATCTTTCATATTAGTTAATTTTGCAGGATTTTCAGTTTACAAAGTGGAAAAAGTGGAAAAGTGCTCTTTTCACGTGATAAATTGATTTGGTTTGCACTTAAATTCTTTGAAAGTCTAATATTAGAGATTTTAAATGTTCTCTGAAAATTTCATCTAAATCGTAGCAGTCGTTTGTCCCGAAAAGCGAAAAACGAACTCAAAAGTGTACAAATAATAGAAAAATATCTTAAAATTGATATTTGATGACACATCTTTACTTGTTTTGCAATAAATAACCTGTCATGTTGTAATATTTATATATTGTACTTTAAAGTGGTTTAACTATGAAAGTATTGTATGATTATCTCGCAAAATGTTCCATTGTTTGGCCAATTGGAACCGTTGTTGCAAGGATAGAGGCGACTTTAAGCCTAACAATCGCGCAAATAGAGAAGAAAGCATACGAATTAGATAGAAAAAATAGATGGCCCCAAGTTACAAACCTGTAACTTTCTTATTAATTGGATTAATTAAATTAATTAATAAATTAACCAAAACATACATTGAATTAAGAGACTACACTGTCGACAAGCCCATTGAACAAGAATAAATATCCGAAAAAGTATTTGAGTTAACTAATTGATTAATTTCCTAATTAATTACACTTTTAAAAAAATTCCTCGTAAATCCTATGTGTAATTATGTATGCCTAAATTGGCCTAAGATGTTCCCACTTTAATAACATCATGCCAATAATTTCGAAATTAAATGTTGTAACTGATAGATTAATAGATTAGTGAAGTTGAATAACAATTAGTCGTCAAAAGTTTGTTAATAACTAGGAGAATGGTGTGAAATCATTTAAAGAAAATAATGAATACTAGTTTGGAATTTTCCGCTCTTTCACTAAAACATAATTTAGAAAAAAATAGGACTGTTACTTTGGGTCCCTGTTAAGTTAAGTTAAAAAGAGTTATCTTGTATAAGAAGTCTAACTTTACTTGCTGTTCCCTAGTAGCAATACAATGATGGGAAAATGTAACTATTGTTATTAAATAAATAAATAAAATAAATAAATTGTATTAAGAGTCTACCCACTCAGTTATATAACTGATTTTCAGTGGGGGACAGTAAATCAAAGCGACCAAGCCATCCCGGTAGGCCCCGACGTAATCGACGATCGATTGGATTGAACAATATAAGTGAATGGGCTAGAAAGCGGGGGACACGATTCTCTCCCGAAAAAACTCAGTGCATTCACTTTTGCCGTCTTCAAGGAATCCAAAATGACCCACAACTATCGTTTAACAATGTAGAACTTCTATTCAAAACAAATGTCCGTCTTCTCGGCATGGTGTTTGACAAAAAGCTAAATTGGAAAGACCACGTTGTTGAGTTACGCAAAAAATGCATGTTGAAAATCAACCTATTGAAAGTTCTCAGTAATACATCGTGGGGTGCAGATAGGACTTGCATGTTGAGAATTTACGGATCTCTAGTTTGCTCCAAGATGGACTATGGATGTTCCGTATACTCTTCAGCAAGTAACACAACCTTTAAACTTCTAGACACTGTCCACCATTGTGGTCTTCGTATTGCTCTTGGTGCATTTCGAACAAGCCCGGTAGTCAGCTTGTATGCCGAGTCAGGTGTGTCCTCCTTGGCAGAACGGAGAAACCTCTTGATGGGTACGTATGTAATGAAAATTAAAGCTATGCCTAACCATCCAGCAAATCGGAATGTTTTCAACACGACATATGTCAGACACTTTGATAACAAACCCAAGGCATCTCTTCCAACGGGATTAAGATGTAAACTTTTGTTTAATCTTATAGAATTTCATCTGCCAAAAGTTTTTAATTTTGTATTTAGCAATAACCCGCCCTGGTTTACACCAGAGCCGATTATTATATTTGACCTTTGTCGTTTTGATAAAAACTCTACTTGCGATAGTGTATTCAAAATTAGCTTTAGAGAGATTTGCCATGAACATCAAAGGTTTACTTTGGTATTCACAGATGGCTCCAAAATTGACAACAAGGTTGGAAGTGCTTTTTATTGCTCCACCTTAACTGAACGTTTCAGGCTAAGCGACGTGTGTTCAGTTTTCACTGCAGAGTAATTCGCCATCCGTGAAGCTCTTAAATACATTCTACGCTGTCGTTGTGGAGAATACCTTATTATTTTTATTATTTTATTTATTATTATTATTATAATTATTATAATTATTATTATTAATAATAATAATTAATATTATTATTATTATTATTATTATTTTATTGGATGTATTTCATACAAACTCGGTCAAAACCGGAGCTAACATGTTGTACGGACTTACGTCAAGTACTTCCATGTGTATCTATATTACATACCTACATTATTACTTTGTCTTAACTCTAACTAAAATAAGTCATTTATAATGTAGTTTGTAGATGATGTTTTCTTTCTGCTGTGTACGGTCGTGGCCGATTTCTCGTCGCCATCCTAGCATTTGCTCTTCGGACTATGGGAAACCACGAAAACCATGTCAGGATGGAAGCTGTCTCGGAATCTCGAAGTATCATTCTTAGTTTAGAAATTTACGAACTATTCTACACGTGTTGAGTATTACTGCCTTTTGAGTCTCGATGTAAACATTGGGTGGAAGATCTAGTTGTTTAATGCTTTCATGTAGCTTCTTCGGTATGATGCCATTAGCCGATATCACGTATGGGATTGTATTTACCTTTTTCTGTTTCCACATCTTCTTGATCTCAATTGCAAGTTCACTATACTTGTCAATTTTTTTCTTCCGTGTAGTCTCGACGTTATGGCACATTGGGACAGCAACGTCAATAAGGGTAGTTTCTTGTTTCTTCTTGTCAATTATAATTATATCCGGTCTGTTGTGATGTATAGTTTGGTCTGTTATAACTGTGCGGTCGTAATATAATTTGAAATCTTTGCTATCTAGTACTTTCTCCGGTTTGTATTTGTAGTAAGGTGTGTGTGTATCAATGAGGTTGTACTTGATTGCTAGTTTTTGGTGAATAATGTTAGCTACTTGGTTATGTCTGTAGAGGTAATCCGTTTGACATAGTGACTGGCACCCGGATATGATGTGTTCGATTGTTTCACCCCTTACACTACATTTTCTACATTGATCGTTTACTGTCGCATCTTGTATAATGTATTTTTTATAATTTTTCGTTGCAAACACTCTGTCTTGAATAGCCAGCATAAAACCTTCTGTTTCTCCAAATAGTTCCCCGTTGTTTAACCACCTATTTGATGCTTTAATAACTACGTGACCTTTATGTAGTTCATCATAATGTCTCTTGTGTAGGGTCTTTTCTGAGAGATGTAACTCTTTTGAAGCGTCAGTTATGAGTTTCCCTTGTAGATTGACATTTTCGTTTGCTAGATTGAGTGGAGTTAATGATTTGTCAGCTAGCACCACAGCCCTATGCAGTGTTGATTGGTTGCTCTTTGTAAAAAAATATTTTCTTAAAATGTCTAGTTGTTATAATATAAGTTGTTCAGATCAATTAGGCCTCGTCCTCCTTGTTCTCTTGGAAGTGTCAATCTCTCTATTGCTGATTTAGGATGATGCATTCTGTGTTTAGTAGGCCTAAGTGTAGTACGAGTTAATATTTCCAGCGCGTGGATGTCTATAATTTTAAGTCTTATTATTATTATTATTCTTATTATTATTATTATAATTATTATTATTATTATTATTATTATATTATTTTATTTTGAAATTGTATAATTGAAAATTAAGATCCACAACTCAATAAAGTTAGAAAAGGGCAATGAGGTTGAATTCGTATACAACACCGGCTTTTTATACCCATTGTAGACAGGAATTGTTAAGTAAATATAATTAAATAAATCTTATATTAAAACTTTGATTTTGATGCCTTACAGTTATTCAACTTTTGTTTCAAAAGTGGGTTTATTACTACTTACACCATTTTATCATTATTTATCGAGGCATATTCAAAATATTGTTGACCCACATTTAAAATCTGTAAATCTGTAAATTAAAACGTTTCCCACTTTAAATGGCTCCGGGGCTCACAACTACTGTCACAGGTTTTGTGAAAGAGCGGAAAATTTCCGATGGTTTCGTAAATTTCTTATATAATTTCGTACCTTTCTTCTGGTTATTTACAAACTTCTGATAGTTAATTGTTTTTCAACTAAACTATTCTATTAATCTATCAGTTACAATTGTTTTCGCTTAGGCACATAAAATTACGAAATTATTGGCATGATGTTATTAAAGTGGGAACATCTTAGGCCAATCGGTAGACATTAAGGCATATATAATTACACATAGGACTAACGAAGAATTTTTTTAAAAGTGTAATAAATTGGGAAATTAATCAATTAGTTAACTCAAATACTTTTTCGGATATTTATTCTTGTTCAATGGGCTTTTATTTGATACCAATGACGACAGTGTAGTCTCTTAATTCAATGTATGTTTTGGTTAATTTATTAATAAATTTAATGAATCCAAT
Source organism: Sweltsa coloradensis (assembly GCA_024449915.1). Taxonomy (NCBI): domain Eukaryota; kingdom Metazoa; phylum Arthropoda; class Insecta; order Plecoptera; family Chloroperlidae; genus Sweltsa; species Sweltsa coloradensis. The sequence continues at coordinate 58,177 of JAMZAV010003839.1, forward strand.
TAATAAGAAAGTAACAGGATCGTAACTTGGGGGCCATCTATTTTTTCTATCTAATTCGTATGCTTTCTTCTCTATTTGCGCGATTGTTAGGCTTAAAGCCGCCTTTATCCTTGCAACAACGGTTCCAATTGGCCAAACAATGGAACATTTTGCGAGATAATCATACAATACTTTCATAGTTAACCACTTTAAAGTACAATATATAAATATTACAACATGACAGGTTATTTATTGCAAAACAAGTAAAGATGTGTCATTAAATATCAATTTTTAAGATATTTTTCTATTATTTGTACACTTTTGAGTTCGTTTTTCGCTTTTCGGGACAAACGACTGCTACGAAAAAGATGAAATTTTCAGAGAACCTTTAAAATCTCTAATATTAGACTTTCAAAGAATTTAAGTGCAACCAAATAAATTTATCACGTTAAAAGAGCACTTTTCCACTTTTTTCCACTTTGTAAACTGAAAATCTTGCAAAATTAACTATTATGAAAGATATCTTCAAATACATTGTTAGTATCATTGTATTTTACCATTTGCTTGTATTGTTGGTTGGAATTACTTTCAAAATATAATTCTATGCTAACAAGGACGAAATGAAGTTGGATTAAAAACCTAGTTAAATAGCGCTCAATCCACTGAAAATGCTCATCCTTCAACGCGTATCTTCTAAAACTACAAAACATCTATATATTTAATTAGTTTAGTTCTTGAATATGTTTTTTAAATCATAATCAAGTATAAAAACATCTTGCTAGCAACCAAAAAAATGTGTCGAATCTATGCTTGAATCACATTCAGTGAAATTATTTACACTATTTTTGCCGTGTCTGCACTTTTTAACTATGAAATCATATGTTTATTAAAAATTGATTGTATATAATAGGAAAGGAATACAGTTAGCTACAAATCGGTGTTTTTAAAAAATTAAATCGGTTAACCGAGTCCCGAGTTATGTAATTTTTAAGACAGTAGAGAGTAAGCGTTTCACTGATTGCACATTCAAAAACAAAATGGCCTCTAAAAAAAAACGAATACCACAATTCGAAGTGACGAACTACCTGGGGCTGTTTCATAAGGTGCTTACTAACACGTGGTCAAGTCAGATTTGAGATGTTAAAGGAATTATCTCATCTTGGTTGCACTCCATAGCATATCTTTAACCATTCAATTTCACGGAAAAAGATCTTAGATGCAGCTTGATCGGACATCTGGTTGCTAAGTAAATAGAGTTTTAAAACATCACTGCACGAAAACTAGTGGCCTAAAAATGACGTCACTGTGCGGCCACTCATCGAGTCGACCCGAGCGTGTAGCCGGCTCGCGGCCGGCTCGCGTTACGAAGTGCTCGGCTTTCAAGACCCAATCAGTCGATTACTCGCAGCTGTGCGTTTCGTTTGTAGAGCACCAATTATGATGAAGATGATGATATGATGATGATGATGAATTATTATCAATTATGATGATTATTGATTATGATCAAGTATAGCGAGTATACCACGTGCTTCCATTCCTTCGTATGGATAGTGAACTCGCTTTGGAAGGTCTTTCATTGTGGTAAGATTCTAGGGCACCTGTGTAAAACATGTTATTTTGTATGTCAAATTCACATTACATTATCATCTAGGTACCAAATATGAAACAATTATTGCAAAATACGTTTTAGCAGTACGTTCATGCAGCAATATAATATTCATGTTGTGAATGTGTGATGTGTGTGTGTGTGTGTGCGCGTGCGTGCGTGCGTGGGGGGGGGGGGGGGGGGGGGCTGGCATCTCAATCTATCGTCATCTGTGTTTTCTTTACTAGAAATGATCTGTATTTGTTTGAATACGAGTGTGTTGGTAAGTGAGTAGAAGTATCCTCAAGTATCGCATAACTTATCAGTCACGTATACAACACAGATTGCGCGCTGGGTGTTTACGACCGCTCAGATAAATGTGAGTGCATGCTTGTGTCATGTACAGTCGTGTTAGGAAGGTTCTATTTCTAATGTGATTGTCTGCTAGATGGTTTGGGGCTTAAGTTGGGTTGAACCTCGCGCACAACGCTCTTCTATAAAGAATGACTGTTTATTATCATTGATTTTGAATGATTCTACATATGATGGTTATTGCATAAACATGCATTTGCTCACAATATTAGGACAAAATGTGCACGGAAAAATATAAAATAAATATTTTTTATGAAAAACAAAGACATGTATGACAATAGTTGCTGGTATGCTTATGGTAACTTATCACAGTTTGGAAACCGATGAAATGATAGCTGTTTGTGTAATTTATTTTCTATTATTACATTCATATTCACATGCACTTGATCACCATTTTATATTTAGACTAACACACACCATTATAATATAGCATCGATATTATTTCACTATTACTTCAGCTGATGCACATTCTTTCACCGCACTTTGAATGATGAAACTATACTGCAATGTTATCTCTTTATGCGGGGCGGGGGACCGAGCGCGCAATACGAAGCTCAAGTCAGCCGGCGAGCCGGGCGTACAATGACGTCAGTCCACGTTTGGCCGGAAAACCACTAAAATCGCTGCCGAGTTCAGCAGAATTTTTTGGAATTTTTCCCCCATTAACCAACGTTCTAAAACATCAACACCTTTAACATATTAAAAGTTTTTTCAAGTTGATATACCGACTTTAAGTGGGGTGAACCAATTTCGTTAATATCGCTCCTACAGGAATTAGCTCCTGGTCTATATAGGAACTAAAAAGACCAAAATGAAAAATAATTTTATTTTTGAAAAAAATCAGATTTTCACTTATTTTGTAAAAACTTTCGGCCGATTGCGCGATCGGAAGATGAACTCCGATTTCAAAGATCTTTTTTTTGTTTTTCTCGTATGTACCAATCGCAACTTTTCCGCACTATAGCAACTCTGATTTCAGAACTTCAATTTTTACGCACCACCTACTGTGTAGGCCCTACCACGACAGTACAGGTAGGCCTCCCTAATTAATCCATTGTGGGGTAAGCCCTTCTTTGAAATTTACTTGTTGAAAGTTCAGCTCTCCATTGAAATAATGAAGTGAATATTGTTGATTTTTATAAATTTTTGTCTGTGAAAGCATGAAAGCCACAATATTTGCAATGCATTATCGAGCTTGATGACCAGGATTCATATTGTCGTGTTGATGGAGAGCATGGCCTATCTCTGGCATTCCTACGTACATTTGTAGACTATTTACATTAGTAGATTAAAAATGTAGACAAGATGAAGAACACCAAAAGACCCCTACCAGGGCCTCTATTCAGTAACTTCACGGGTTCAACTCGGCCACGGAACCGACTCGGGAGTAACAGTAGGCCTAATCGTTCCGGTTGTTGTTTTTCGAGGTCGAAAGGTATGATTTACAAGGCAGTGGACGGTCAAATGTGAACAAATGATTCGCAGTCAGTTTTCAAATATTCGAAATGACATAGATGTGTGTATTATTTCCAATCGGTGAGAAATTGGATTTAAATGGTATAATTTCACGAAAAAAGGGAACGTACGGGACTTTTAGGGGTAGGCCCTTACTAAAGGTAAGTTTTTTTTGAGCATACTTTTGTTATTCTTTGAGAAAGTTAATAATCGGGTTGTGTTTACGTGTAGGCCAAGGCTTATCATCCACCATTTTTACTAATCAAACATAAACAAATTTTAGCTAACGACCGAGTCGGACTCAGTTGCCACGGATTATATCGCAACAATATCGACCTCAACCGGGTCAATCACTAACAGCCGAGTCGATTACGGTAGAAAACGCCCGAGTCCAACTCCGTCAGAGTTATAGAATCGGGGTCCAGCAAAGAAAAGCTTCTTGAAGCTCAAAATGCCCTCACCAAAGCCATCAACGAGGAAAAAGAGCAGAAATTCAGAAATTTTCTGGAAAATCTGGACTAGGCCTACAGAAAAGACTCCTACAAAGCTCACATCTACACTTCCAATTTATGTGGGAAAAAAGCAAAGCCAGGAAGAAGAAAAACACTCCTCTTCTCTATAAAAGAAATATGGCAGTGACTAACAAAAGAAAAGGCCGACGTCCTGTGCAGACACTTTACCATAAGCAGCCCTCAAAGAAAGAAGCCAAAAAAGTTGCCAAAATTCAAGTACAAGCACATGCCAAACAACACTTACAATCGGCCTTTCACCTCCCAGGAGCTGGATTATGCAATCATCAAACTCGACAACAAAAAAGCGCCTGGACCTGACAAGATTCATGCTGAATTCCTCAAACACTTAAGACCTAAGACGCGAAAACTTGTCCTCGACCTCATAAACAGTTCCTGGACCATCGAAGTCCCATCAAGCTGGAAAATTGCCTGCGCCAATTCTGAAGCCTGTGAAAGTCGCCTCTGACCCTGCCAGCTACCGTCCAATTGCCCTCACAAGCGCCCTTGCAAAGACAGCTGAAAAAATAGTCAATGCTCGCTTGGAGTATTACCTCAAAAGCAACTACTACATCATCGCCGAAGACCAGGCAGGCTTTCGAACAACACCGAGGCACCACAGACCAAGTCGCCTACTTTGCGCAGACAGTCAAAGAGAGTTTCAGAAAAAAGATGAAAGCACACTGGCTGTCTCCATCGACCTTTCTGGGGCCTTTGACTCCACCGACCGGTCATGGGCAGTCAAGCAGATGATCAAAGATGAAGTACCAAATAACATTGTCAGATGGCTCCATGACTTTATTAACAAGAGGCGTATCAAGGTGGTCCACAAAGGAGGCCCACAGCAAAACACAATAGCACGAGCCAGATTTTCTCAAAGGGCCCAAAAAGTTCCGAGTCTTTAAAATTCCAAACAATGGAATCATCAAAATTTGAACCATACCTGCCTTGTCGCAAAATTTTTGCCGAAGGTTTTGT